>VXBW01004781.1:88631-186044 GCA_013400375.1 Thinocorus orbignyianus
TAGCTGTGGCCTCTCTGTAGTCTCCCTTTTCACAATACAAATTGCATGGAGCAATTTCTATCTGCATGCAGACATACCATTAAACACTCCTTCATCAAACTGGTACGCATGTTTTCCACTGTGGGCTTCTCCAAAGTTAGTTTAGTTTAAAACATGCTAGAATATTTTCTTGTTTCCTTTTATTTTGATAATTCAAATTAAAGTAGATTTTGCAGCTAGAATTAAGTGGAAGAGAATTCAAGGCAGGGCCTGAATCTGAGTCCTCCTGTTCATAGTTGACTGACTGAAGCCCTGAGCTGTAGAAACAATCAGAAAATATTTAACTGTTACATTAAAACTTCAGATATTGATTGCAAAGTGCCCCAGTGCAGCACTAGGCAGCTGGTTGGGACTTGCAGCCACAGGCTCTGACTTGGGCTGTGCTGGGAGAGCCTGGGCTGCCAGGGTGCCCAGCACATGCATCTTGCTTATGCCAGAAATTTCATTCTTGACCAAAGAGGCTCTTTCCTACAGACGAATCATTGAAACTACTGTGCTTCTGCAGTTTTGATTTGAACAAATTGACATCCTCTGATAAAACGTGTAGCTGAAAAATGCCTAGGAAGGCCTCTTGGTGTAGACCTTGTTTGGTTTTTCTCTTTTTTTCTCTACAATAGATACTTGCCAATATGTTCTGGTTTTGTAACATACACTGTTTTATAGGTACTCTTTGAAAACAACCAAAGCATTTAGTGATGCTGGATGTTATTCACTGTTGGCTTATATATATTAGGAACGAACAATGCATCTTGCATTTTATTCATCTTTTTAAAAAAATCATTTTTTTTTTTTAATGGTAGCATCAGGAGCCACTGTGAATGTGGACTTTGGAATATAAAACTGAGATTAAAAATATATATACTCTGTCTGTGGGGTTTTTATTTTCTTCCAGTGATTTTCATTATAAATGAATTAGTTTTTAAGAACACATTTGCAATTTAATTTTTCCAGCTATCAAGCATTAGACTCTTGATTAGCTTAAACTAAGAGGATTCAAGAAAAATTCTTCATGCATGATTTTCAGCTTCAAGTAAGATGTAATAGAATAAAATAGATGTTAATTAAATACCTCTGGTGCTGGACGACACTACCACATTATACAAAATAATTCCGATACTTCTTCCCCCCAATTAGTATTTAGGACAGTTTGCTACAGAATTTAGTTTTCTTTTTCCCGCCTGGCCTTGCAAAATTTTAAGCCCTTGAAATTTCAGTACAGAGAGATATAAAATTATGAATAGAAAAAAAACCACATTTAATTCAGTTGCAAATACAGTAATTACATACACAGGTAAGGACTAGGAATATTAAATACTCTTGGTAGACCACAGGATAGCAGTTGTATTTCTTCCAAGCAAACGAATCCTTAAGGCTCCTTGAGCCTCTCTTCAGTAAGCTCAGTTGAAAGTAAGGCATATCAAAACACAGCTGTGGCTCCAGTAAAGGTTATGAGACTCTGCTGAACTGATAACAGCATTGGTGGATTTTTTGGGGTTAGTTTCCTTAGAGTAAATCAGTATTAGAGATCCATTTCCTAAAAGGTACGTGTGTAAATGAAGCTGGATTGGGATGCTTCCTATTCGTACTCCTACTGTCATCCAGGCAGTGGATATTCATTCTATCTGTGTTTGATAGACTTAAATTAGCTTTCTGTATTTCATGAGTGTGAACAAATTTTAAGTGAGTGCTTATCTAACTATCTCTCAGTATGGGAGTGGGAGAGCAGGGATTGATCAGGCAATGAGTTTCCTGGGAAGGGCACATAAGATAAGAAGGAGCTCCAAGAAATGCTGCTTGTTAGGCTGAGTCTATGGTCCTTTTTTACCTTGCTGTTTGCACTGTTATAAAAGCATCTATTTGTTCAGCCAGTCTGTCAGAGGGAGATATTCCATGGGCTTAAAGCAATTCGCCCGTGGCTGTGGTGCTTAAGGGAGCTTGTGTACTGTGATCATCTCAGAGGCACCGGTGGGTCTTTGCACTGTCAACTCCTGTCCCATTTGGTTTCTGTTCTCTAGTGCTGCTTTTAGATATTAAACATGGAGATAGGCGAAAGATAACCTACCCCTGACCATGGCAAAGGAAAATTAAAGCCTTGTGTACTCACTTCCCTTCCTTTCATTAGTACAGTTAAATATGCCACAGCATCATGATTTTACAGGTAACATGCGTGATACTGTTTTTCCATTATAATTGTGTGTTAGGATTTTTTTTCAGCTTTCAATTTGTGCTGCACATTGATAGCCATGAAAGAGCATATCCAGCCTGCAATAGCTCCTTGCTGAATTGTGTCAGCGAGTGTATTTAACTGAATTGTGTCCTGGAGGAAAACAGAAGGGCAAAGCTGCAAATTTGCCACTTTGCTGGCTTTCCCATTACGCCTTGAGGGTGAGTTCCTGATACACCGTCCTAGCTTTACAGTCAAATCCCGGGAGCAAGCTGCCTCTGGCATTTATCACTGACAAACAGATAGCCATAGAAAGATGGCTGTGTCAGCAACGCCAAACATTGGCCAGAAGCCTACTAGTGTCACCCTTTCACTGGTTAAGAGAAATACTTGCACTGGAAGGATTTACTGATCACTCAGTTTAATTGATTTGCACAAAGACGGCAGAAGCAGCTTTGTGTAAACAGGAGGCAGAAGGGAGTAGTTTCCATTTGCTTGTTTGCTTATTTACCAGAATAGTGCTGGAATTCAGTGTAGTCCCTTGAAGAACCTAAGCTTGTTGGACACTATGGGATTTTATTTCTTGGCAAGTATGCCAATATTTTTATAAGAACAACAGAATTAACTCAATTGTAGTGCGCTGACTTCAAATACCAGATAACAGTATCATACATCGCCTCTTAAAAGTGTTTTTTAGCTTTTCATGTGAATCTTTTCATATTCACATTGGAGTAAAGTCTATTCTATTAGAGATCTCTGAAAGGGAAATATTATTAACAATTCATTCTGTCTGGACTTCATTAATTATTTCATGCATGGAAATTTATAAAAAATAAAATATTTATGGTGGTTGTTCTGTAGTGTTTTCTTTTATTTAACCCCTAGATCTGCTCAAGTACTTTTGTCTTTGCATCTTTTGTAATTTGTCTTCATACAAGATACCCAGAATTTCAAGGCAAGAAATGAGTTTCATTAACAAACACGTGACACTGAAGGTGATATCTTAATGTTACTCTGAAACTGCAGAGTACAGGCATACCATAACATGTTTCTGCACAATTTTATTCAAGCTATCTTAGATAAGAAGGACATTTTAAAAGTAATTATCAAGCATGACATTTCTTTTTTTTTCTTTTTTTTTTTTTTTTTTTAATACAGATAGATATGGAGCACCTATTGATTGACATCTGCATGTAATCCGATTTATCGGATTTAACTAAATCTCTCTTTGAAGTGTTGTTAGACTGAACTGAGATGCTTTCATGAAATTTCACAGTAGATTGTAATGGATTTTTCTAGTTTGTCATCTATTGAATAAAATGTATAATGTAAAAATGTAAATAGAAAAGGCAAAAAATATACTATTTCTCTGAAACTCACTTTGTGATCATTCTGGGCATGTGTGCANGTTGTTTATTTATGTAGCTCATCTTTCATTCATTGTCATATTTAGCCCTGCAGTATTTAAGCACCTACTTGATAATTCAGTCAAAATAGGACTTAAGCTGCTGAACTGAAAATACAACTCAAAAATATTTCCGAACTTTATGGATTTATTGATCCCCTTATGAAACATTGCAAATTAGAGATGTCAGCTTCTTCAGGTGGTGGACTATTTGGATGGCATATTGAGTTGGAAAGGCAGTACATTAGCTAACAACTTTGTCTTGGTGGCTTTTTTGAAGCTCCACTGTCAAGAAATGAAGGGTATGTTGGCAAGTTATTTGAGTTACTGACCTAGCAGCATCTGGAGCCATACCCTGCATCTGGCTGGTGTGAGTGATGGCCACGGCGTCAGTTCTGCATTCAGTGTAGGCTGTACAAAATCATAGGCCTCTGCATTTGCATTGTGATTGTTACCTGAGGTAGATGCAATGAAAATAAATAATAATAAATTTGAGGTTTGCCTACATCTTACTATTTTCTGGATATAGATTTTAAATTCCCAAAGGCACTTAACTGGATAGGAACTGAATACCATGAAACAGCTGGAGAAATAGAACCAAGAAATAAGCATTTAAAAAAAACAAAACAAGTTGGTGGGATTGCCTCTTTGGCAGAAGCCTTTAAGAAATATATAGATGTGGAAAGCAGAGACTTTATGAATGCACAAGAGCATAGTGGACATTGAAAGAGTACATGTAATTGTACAAGAAAGTTATAAGCTGGCATGTGTAGTGATAGTAACAAAGCAAAATAAGAGAAGCCTTTTACCCTTTTTGTTACTCAAAGAACTACTAAGGGCTAGGAGGAAAACGTTAATGAAAGTGAGAAGCAAGGAGCTAAAGCACAGTACATCCACATATCAACAGTTTACAGGATAAAGTCAGGAACAGTAAAAGATAAGAAATGAAAGAATTCTCCTGACAGTTCCTTCAGGTGAATTGAAAACATTTTTTGAAGGAGAAAAAATAATATAGGAGGAAAAGAAATCCAGAATAAATGAGGTGAGGAATGGAACTGATGAATCCTTCCAGTTTCCACCCAACAGCCACATCTTGCAGGCAGGGGAGAGAGTGACCTTGTTTTAAATGCTCCTTTAGAAAACGATTCTGCCTGGCTGCCTTGTTTCAGCAGATGCAGCTTCTTTGTATTTTTATCTCCTTTGTGTCCCTGATGTAGCAAAGGGAATAGTTTCTTATTTCTACTTATTTATCTTGTTATGGATAATTCATAAAGAGTATAGTACTGCTGGCCTTTCCCTACCTACACAGGTGAAGGCTAAACCAAGAAATACTATTTTTCATCTCACTGTGTCTCAATCTGCATACAGCTGTGAGACCAGAGACAAGGCAGGACTAAGGCCCGAGTGCCTTGCACCTCTCTGAAGGCAAATCACACTGAGCTCCACCTGTACTGGGAATTGGGCTCCGTAGCCGCAGGCACTCTGTGTCTACCTCCAGTACCAATCTCTGACTTCTACACTCTGCTCAAACTGCCTTCCTTATCGGCTCTTTGAAAACCCTGTAAATCTTAATCAGTTTACAAATTTCATGAGTTTTAATCTTGGGAGACTTTAGCCTGAGTCTTCACAGGATAAGATTTATACCTCTGATAGGAACAGTTTAGCCTTATTATGTGAGGTTTGATTAATTCACTCTCTAAATATGTCAGTATCTTTTGCTCTGGGTGTTTTTATTAAGTAATTATCACACAATTGCTAATATGTCAGTGAATCACTGTCAGGGTGCAATGAGGTGGCTTCCCCTGTGCAGTGCCATGCCAAGCACCACTGGAGGCAAGGCAGCCAGCCCACAGGCAGGGGCCAGGGTCAGCTGGGCAAATCCTTGTGGTGGAGCAGGTCAAGGTGGAGCCAGGACCCCAAGTCAGGGTCCAGCAGACGTGTGGCCAGGCACAGACATGGCTGCAAACCCTTGGGCACCAGTGAAGGGCAGCTCACCAGCAAGGGGGACTGGCCCTGCTTCTCACAGCCCCGTCCCAGCAGCCTGGTCCGCTGGTAACTGCATCGCAGCAGGGCTGGGCTTCTGCACAGAACCTGGTGTTGCCCACTCTGGCCTTCCAAGGTCCTTGTTACTGCCCGGTGATTTTTCAGCTGCGTGTAGCTATGATTGCAGTCTCAAAGGAAGAGCTGTGTTAGCAGAAGGGGATATAAATTTTTCACTGTACAAGCAATAAAGATTGAAAAGGGTACGATGTTTTTGCTCAGCTTCCCCATGTGTGCATGTGCTGTCTCCACGTTTTCAAGCTCTCACTGTCATAGGCGAGTTGCAAAATTTTCTGATGCTTGCTACAAATTGGCCCTGAAGTGCCACAGCATCCCAGGAGCTTTGTTTATATCTTATCGGTCAAAAATAAATAGGCCTGATACATCTAGTTATTTTGAACAGTGATGAAATGCAGTAAGTAAATGTCACCCTTGATGCTAGTAGAAGTAATATAAGAATACTTTATAGGCATCTGCTGTATATTCTGAAGTGCTACCTAAATTTGAGATAGCTGGAAATGCAAAATACTGCATAGGGATTTTTATGCTAAATATACAAGTGAAACAATTCCAAGGCAGCGAATGGAAATCTTATAGTATTGTCTGAGTGCTACCATGGCTTGATTAACAATGTTCAGAACATTCTTAGTTCAGAATTATTTGTGCAAGGTTCAATTACAGTCCAGGTTCAGCAATATGCTTGTGTGTTTTCGGTAGTCTTCTATAGCTGTTGTCTACATTAACAAAGAATCGCGGGGACCAGTGGGTCAAACATTCGTATTGAGGCACAAACATCTTTAGTATATGCAGCCCAGGAATTTTACCTGGGGCTAGGCTTAGTGTGGTCCCTGGGCTGAGGTCGTCTATACAACGTACATAATTCAAAGCTGTCCAAGGGACTGCTCCCTCTTAGGAGTTATAGTGCATTTCATGCACACCTGGTTCAATTTTCCTCAAAAGAAATCTAGTTAAAATGGACCAAAACTGCTCTGGAAACCTGACCCTGGTACTGAAAAAAGAAGCTGGGTGATGCTTTTCAAAACTACTGTAGTTCTCTGAAACTGTTGCTAATGTAAATACAGCTTACTTATTCTGTGTATCTAAATGAAAACTAATAATGCTAATCTATAACATAATAAGACCTGTGAGTAATGATAACACTGAATTAGTGGTAGAAATTCTGAAACTGCTTTCAAATAACATACAATCCAAATCCAAGTCTCTAATTTTGTTCTTCAGGATGTAATTGATGCATGTTTTAATATTTATTTTTAGATCTGCACTCAGTATCCAGGGGATTGGAAACAAGTGGGCTGGTTACTTGCTTTAATTAAAAGACTTTTTAAAAAAATATTTATTTGGTGATTCATTATTCATGGAATTTTTTTGTGTTTTTTGGGGGTTTTTGTTTCCCGCCCCCCTCCCCCCCTTAAGTCATTTTGATTTTAGAGCATCACAGATAGCTATTCTGTATATGAACTGTGTGGCAATCTAAAGTTAATATGGTATTCCAGGCTGTGGATATGGAACAACAAAAAGTAATATATGAGCAGTACGAGGAAAAATTGGGCTTTGGAATAACAGGAACAGAAGCTGGGAATAAGATAGTACATCTTTAATATCCTTAAGTAGAAGGTGGTTGGTTTTTTTTCTTAATTCTGTAGAGCAGCTGAAAATTTTCCACACCTGTTGGGGAATCAGTTAAGTACAATAATACCTAAATGGCTGGTAGCTAGATGCTTTCAGGACAAGAAATGTTTTAGTTCTGTAAAAAGACAGAAAAGCTGGCTGACAGATCTACTCTACTCGCCCCACCTGTGCTTGATAAATAGAGGATAACAACAGTTATTGCTTTTAAGTGTATCTTTTAAAGTTTTGTCATTTTCTCTAATCTTTTTGTTGCCAGACAGAGCAGGGTGTTTGGGAGAGGGGGCAGCAAAGGAAATATTTGAAAGAATCTGCCTGTTCATATGGTAAAATGAGCAAATTAATGGGACCAAAAAAAAAAAAAGAAAAAGAAAAAAAGATTAAGGACCTGGAAGCTCCATTCTGCCCTGCTCTAGTTGCTGGGGTGAGTGTTGTGCTGCATACTGCATATTGGCAATCAGCTGTCATTGTTCCTTTGAAAAGTCAAATAGCTTTAAATTAGAGCTGCAGCTTACGCTGGGAAACGTTTAAGCCTTTTTCCTTTCCTTCCTTTTTTTTTTTTTTTACAACATATACGTCAGTCATGCAGCCATTTTCTATTACAAATTTGAGAACACTTCAGAGTGGGGCTGATTTCCCTCCATGTTAAGGTAATCCTGTAAAGGTCACCCTCTAACCAATGTGAGCTTCCAAGATAAGGTACTAAGAGTGAGTAGTTTTCTATTATGCGATCGGGTATTTGAGAGCTTTCTTTGAAGTTTGCAATCCCTTTGCCAGCCGTCCCCAGTTTGCCAAAGCTGACCTATTAACACATAGCTGGTAACTTACGAGCTTGTGTTAATTACAGAAGCACTGCAACAAGCCTCCTAAACCTGTTGTCTTTTGGTCAGACATTAGCCTAAAATCTGAGAGGCAAGTTAATTGCTTTGAATGTTTCAGATCCAGCTGTTTGCCTGACAAGTGGATGGCTGCTTTTTATGTTTTCTAAGAGGCCGGTGGAGTTACCAGGCTTTGCTGGGATTTATCATCTCCCATAGCACTTAAGACTGTAAGCCAATAACGGTGTGGATTTGGCTTTTTTACATTACTTTCTGAAATGAATAAGGATAAAAAACATGAATTATGTTGGTTTTTCATTTCATAAGTGGAAAGCAAGCTCATATTTTGGTTTCCTGTTGGTACTTTTTACATAAATTACCAAAGACACTATTAGCTGCTCGAAAGCAGTTTGTTAGTGATAGTGTTAAGCAATTATAGTGATAGTGTTAAGGGACAGTTTTGACTTATTTTGCTGCAAAGCTTTGTACTGTTTTTTTGGGTTTGTTTTGTTTTTTTTTTTTAATTTTTATTTAATTTTACAACATGCATTTGTAACTTGTTAGAAATTTTATTCTAAGGAGCTAGTTTAAAAAAGGAAAAAAGGCTACTGTGGTCAGCCTTAAAAGCAGACATTTTTTTGCATTAGAAGTCAGATCTCTGAGGTTTCCCTTGTGTCCTTTATGTCACCTCTGCATGATTGCTCTTTGTGTCGAAGGACTGCTCCTAGAAGCAGGAAACCAGTTTGACTTCGCTGCTGGGCTTGCTATAAGAACTACACTGAAGACCCTGCTTTTCCCAGCTCCTCCCGAATACATTTTGTAAAAACTGCCAAGCAGACAGGAGGGTAATTACAGCTGTTGGTCACTGTCAGTGTACTCTGCCTTGGACCACTGTTGTAGCTGGACTGCTTTCTGTTCCTTTTCTGATTCCCTGAGCTACCCAGGCACTCCTCCCTCCCTTCAGAGCTCATTCCTTAGCTGGGAATTATTATTAAATTAATAAATAATAAAATTATAACATTATTAAAAATTAAATGTTGAAAAAGAAGATTTCCTTACACCTATTTTTCCTCCTGCTAGTAAGTGATTCTGCAGCAGAAGAGAGAGCTCATTAAAGCTGTAAGAGTTTGAAGTAGGAAATAAAAACAAACAATTAAGGAATTGCACAGTATTTCAACATTACTGACCTAAACCCCTAGAATAAAGCCAAATACGAAAATCTGCTCCCTGATTGAAAATTAGTTTCTGTTTCCATTGTTATAAGTTTGAGGCTTAAAAAGATTTTTGCCAGGTTTTTCTGATGAATCCATGGCTGACCATCAGTACTGTCTTACTTACCTGTTTCAAAAAGAATCAGGTCTTCCGGCAGACCTATATATGTAGGCCTAGATGAAACATATGTTCAGTAGATGCTATTAAGATGTTAGATTGTGTTATTGATCCAAACTGGTTTTTTATAGTTGAAGACTTTGTCAACAAAATAAACAATTTCGGGAAAAAAACCTCTAGTCACCTTCAAGGCTGCAACAAATTAGCTCAGGGATCTTATTCGCATTCAGCTCATTTCAATAAAAGAGTCTTCACATCAAAGTTGTGAGTTATTACAGTGCTAAAAGAGAGGACTGCTAGAAATGGTGATGTCAGATCCACCACCATACTGCATAGCAGTAACCATGTCTTCCACAAAATGCTCAAAACAGGAGCACTGAGGACTAATAATTTTACCAGCTGATAAAAACCACCCCACTGATACTCAGTGTCTGCAGACAGCTGCAGTGTGCGGTGCCTGGACTTACTTGATTCATTGGTGGTGACCTGTAATGTATTTGAACAGCTGGTGTTTTTCTTCCTTTGTGTTTAATTTATGTACATTGGAGATTTAGATGGAAAGGATTCTTTGATTTTAAGTGTATTTGTATCTCATTTCCTATTTTAATTTACTGGCAATTGACCTTGTATCTACTGATCCTCAAGGGTGGCATCTCTTAACTTTTTGGCACATTGCCCTCTGTATTCTGCATGTGATCCCTACCTATCTATTCATTAGCTATTACTTAGTGGTTGAAGAAAGAGAAACTTTGCTTATCAAATTGATTTTGACATCAATTCCCTGGTCAAAAACCAGTCTGGAATATCTTTAAACAGCTATGGACGGCAAATCACCTGCCACACTAACAGGAAAAACTACTGTAGGTAACTCCACAACTCTGTGAATATAATTTGAAGGTGAAAAAATGTGGGTATTATCTACCAAATTCTGCTGAATCCCACTATCACTAAAACCACATACAATTAAATATTGTTTTCAGAGAATGTATGAAAAAAAATTATTTTCTTTCTTTCAAAGCACCTGGCATTGTAAATATTCATGCTAAATGGACTTTCAGGTAGATAAGGATGTGCGAGATCAGACTCCTCATTGACTGTACCTTTGACTCTGCTGAAATACTGTAAAAAAGTTAATTTGGTTGTAACTGAAAATTTCCTTCCTATGCGTTTTCTTGGTCTGAGCAAACAATTATTTTCCCCGCTTTTTTGGCTTAGTCAGTTACTTAGGTCAGTGCTCCAGAAAAATAAAATAGAAAAGGAAATGCTTTGAGCTACCATTAAAGCTTAAATACCTTTCCAACTGAATCCCAATTACTGGAAGGCTCTATTGCTCTTGAATTGCGGTAACTTTGATAGTGTTTGAGTCTCTCATTAACAAGCTGTGTAAATAATTTTGTAGGCACTGAATTAAAATTCATTCAGTGGTGGCATTACAATCTTGTAGGAAATGCATTCAAATAGTGCAAGATGGAACAAGTTTTTAATATAGTCTAAGAATGGAGATAAAATAATTGAAATTATAAGAATTTTTTTTGAACAGATTCAAAAGATTGCTTTTGAAAAATAAGTGTGACATTGACTAGTA
The DNA here is from genome assembly GCA_013400375.1 of Thinocorus orbignyianus. NCBI lineage: Eukaryota > Metazoa > Chordata > Aves > Ciconiiformes > Thinocoridae > Thinocorus > Thinocorus orbignyianus. The sequence continues at coordinate 99,659 of VXBW01004781.1, forward strand.
CTGGTATCTTCATTGAATGCAGTCCCATAGAATTGTATATTCCTGTTTAAGACATAAAGCGACAGCTGTGTATTTTAAGAAATAATTATCTACAAAAGCTAATATTTAAGAATATCATAGTTTTTAATAATGTTGTAATTGGAACATTTCATGTTTTGTTTTGAAATTATTTTCTGAGCTTCCAGTGTTTTCATACAATGTTATAATATAAGGTCTGGATGTGATTTCATAAATTCATTTGATAACATCTTTTCTGTATTAAAATGGTACTCAAACCCTAATTTTATGTTAGTTCTCATTTTAACTATTTTTGGTGTGCTTACATTCCACTTGCCTTGAAAGTAGGACTTTGATATTTAACCTTAACTACTCACAGAGACATGAACAACAAAAGAAAATAGTAGATTTTTGTATAATAGCCTCAATCTATATACATTCGGTCCAAAATTTAATAGGAGACTTTTGACTGATTGTTCCACAAATACTCAATCAATGTATATCATCACATCATCACGGCTGGCTAAAAAGGTTGACTCTGGAATTAAAGAAAGAATGTTCTTTAATGTCTCTAAACAAGTTAAGCATACTTTTTTCATCTCAGATGTAGTAAGTACAAAGCCAACATATATACTGAAAATGCAGGCATTTCAAATTGACTGATGTTTACAAGCAATAGTTTCACCACTCTTTGAAGGGCATTCCTACCCAGCTAATAAGATGGATTGTCTTGTTTTACAGCCAGCTTCAAAGGTACTGGATGAGATGCCAAAGTTTCTGATGAAGATATTTCAGTTGTGATGAAAGGTTCTTTTAAAATGTTGGACTTTATTTTCCCCTTCTAATTTTCGCTAAAGCTCAAAGCTGTCCAACTATTTCATACTAAAAGTCAGCATTTATCTACTTTCTCATGAAGACCAACTTCCATTCATGAGAAAAAGTTTTTTAAAAAAATCAATGGAATTGCTTGAGAGAGGAAAGAGGAAGGATGAAAGTACTATTAACGATTAGAATCAGGATATCTGTCCTACCAGACTTATTTTATACTTTGACAGTTATTTTTCATAAGCAAAGGTTAAAAAAAAAGAGTTGGACAGTTAAAAAACCCCATGTTTTAGATTTTCATGGTTTCATTTCTTTCCTGCAGTGTGTTTTACTCTAGTGCCTCCTGAGATCCCTTTTAATTTTCATGGCATCACAGCTTTCTCACTGATCTAAATGGATGTTGACATTTGAAGTTTGTTGATTTACAAAATGTCAGATAATTATAGGGAGAAAATGAATTACATCCTTCTTTCTCCAAATGAATGTTAGTATCATGTACTAACCTGGGATTATGAAAAAGTTAGTTATAACTGCCATGTTATAAAAAACAGTTATTTTGTTATGATCCTGTGAGTCTTCCTGAGTTTTATAGGGAAAGCTACAGTTTTGTGCAATTCTTTTCCTTTTGCTTTTCATATGTAAATACAGCTGTTGGTTATTTTTTCAGGAAACTTTCTCATAACGCCTCGAAGTGTCTGGTTTTGGAAAAGGTTGTGGTAGTCATTCTAAAGAAAATTCTCAAAAACCTCAGGAAATTAACACTGTGCAATGGCAGACTTAAAAAAAAAAATATGCAAAAGTGAAAGAGAATGCTTTTATCTTTCTCTTTGTGTTCACAATGTGCTAAAAATATTATTATTGGGTGTGATGTCCCTTCCAATTGTTTTTTGTGCTAACCATGTTGTTTTGGTCGCTCAAGCCCTTCGCCGAATGTGAGTCTTTGAATACAATACTTAATTCAATAATGCTGCTTCTTTTTCCCCGCTGTGTTTTGCTTGGCAGACCACTCTGTATATCTGACATTCTGTAGGACTATTTTCAGCCTCATTCACTAGCAGCATTGATTTCATTCTTTATTTTAAAAAGATATATGCAGCTCTGTGGCCACACAGTATGCAACTGCAAAGCTGCAGATCTGCCATAGTGATCACCCTTCATAGCAGGGTGCAGCAGGCTCTAAGCATTCATTTCAAAATTTCCTACTGTTCTGAAGATAACTTTCCAGACTGTGGGAGGTATGTAAGTAGGAGCTATGGTCCTGTACTGCTCTCCTTCTGATCATTCATGCAGCTTGAAGTATTATTTCTGAGATGGAGGGAGGGAAAATTCCTCATTTATATGTAGTCATGTGAACCATGAATACACATTGTGATCTTTGAAATGCCAAAGTTATCCTTTTAAAATGGGCGAAGTAGTGTGGGCTTAAAAATAGTGATGTTATCTAGGAGAGCTGGAAATTCATTCTACCACTTACCTTTTGGTGATATTTCTCTGCACCTTGGATTTTCTTATCAGTCTCATCTGTTGCAGGTGCTTTGTGTCATTTTTTTCCCCTTTGAGCACTCTAGTAAAAAGTAGCCCCATTTTCAGCTGACAACTTCAAGCATTGCTGAACTAGAAACAATAATAATTTAAATTAAACTGAATTGGTTAGGCAAATATGTGGTTAGGTGAATTTTTCAGAAGAATACAGTAGGAGAGCTGGCTCCAACCCAGAGCACCCTTTCCCAACTGCAGACTGGAAAGAAAAAGAGCCATTTCCTTGTTAAAGCCTTGATCTCTTAAGTGTCTAAGCTATTTATCAAAACTTGTTAGGTAGCCAGAGCCCCAGGTGCACCCATCCTGGCTCCAAAATCTCCAACTTCAAACCTGACAACTTCTACAGTTATTCATAGGTTTGAATGTTTCTATCTGTGACCTTCTGAAAATTTGTGGCGGCATGAAATTCAAGAAGTTACATATCTAAATGAGTAACAGAAAGGATCCTAAAATGCTTGTATTATTCATTCCCGCACAATTTTTTTCTTAATATACTTTAAGTTGAGATGGCTGGAAACTTGGAACAATGTTTGATTTTTAGCATTTTACATAGAAAGTCCATACAAAAGGACTGTATATCACCCTCGTCTCTTCTCCTGAAATGTTGATGAGTTGCAGGTATCATGGTGACAGCTGTTACATGCTGACAGCAAACAGCAAAGTTAGTTAAAAATACTTTTTAAAGAGTAAAAGTATTACTTTTTTATTTTCTGTTTCATTTACTAAACATCAGAAAAGAGGTATCATTTTTGATGATTCCTTTATCAGCACAAACCAAAACAATGTACACAAATAAAGTCTGCAAAGCATTAGTTCAAAAAAACACCACCCTTTCTCAGAGAATGAAACCTTAAGTTAAACAGAAGGCTTGAATCTTTTCAAATACAGATTCATTTTTCCAGCCTCTCCTGCTGGGAAACATATGGTGGCATAGCAATGAAGTGACTTTTCACCAACTAGATTTATATGCTATACTGTAGTATCAAGCAAAACGAGAATGTTTTAATTCACTTCATTCCTAGAAATTTGATGAGATGTTAAATGACAGCAATGTCCAGGTACTTCACTACTAACATTTTTGCAGAACATGAGGTGGAATCGCCCAGTGGTCGGGTGTTAGAATTCGGTACTGAGTGCTTTGATTTTGCTCTTTCAGCAGATTTTATTTTAGGAATTGCTCCTTAAAAACAATTGTTCCAGAAAATTCCAGGAAAAAAAATGTTCTAGAAAATACCACAGTGATAAAAATTACTCCAAGCTTCTTTTCCATTTGTATATAATGGAAAACAAAACCTTTTTTAAAAATTCAAAACACATTAAGCAACAGCAGGTATTTAAAAATTGACAACCAAACTGCGTTTTCTATTGGTCTGCACAAAACTAAAGGAAGATAAAATAAATGAAGCATAAACAGATCTGTAAGATCAACTTTGAAATACACTTCTGGATTTTCAGATGAATACAAAGAACTAAGGAAAGTTATTAGTCTTGTCACTGAATTATGGGAGTTTAGGGGGTAATCTGATATACAGTTGTTTATATGGAACATTTAAGACATTGATTTAAAGTTCCACTTGACAAATGTCTTTGACAGTTACTGTGGTGGCATTTAAAACAGATTAGTTCTTCACCATATGTACAGATAATATAATGATTTTTTGTGTGTTTGCATTCCCTTCTGTACAGCATTTTACATACTAGTCCATTATACTTGTTCATCACTTTGAAAAATTATAGCAGAATTCTGTGACATGAATACTCATGCATGAACAGAAAATATTTCAATGTTTTACCACTTCATAGAAAATCCAAATGAAAATATAAGGAAATTGAGAACATATAATATAATGCACCTTAATAATTAAATAGAAGAAAAATTATAAAATACTTTGGAATGATTGTAGCAAAGTGTATTCTACACTATTTGATTCTTCACCCATAAAATTGTGATCTAGAAATTCTAGCATTTGGCTTCATGCTCTAACCAGAAAACTAACCAAAAATGTTTCATACTAATAAAAGGCTAATTTTGTTCTAGTTAAACTAACAAATTCTTTGGTATTTCTGAGATTTCTTGTATGTTTGTCTTTTTCCTTCATCTGTATATCCAGTTTTCTTTGTCCATTCAATAGTGCTTATGTTCTGGCTGCTAGTATAGGTAACAATGTTGAGAGCATGCCCCCCAAATTTACAAGAGTGATTGAAGACCCATCTTTAAGCCAGATAAAATGCAAAAGTAAATGTCTTTCTATAATTGAGCATGAAAATCCTATTGAGTTTTACAACTTTCTTTGAATAGCAAGTTTCTTGTCTCCATTTGTAAACAGTAGATTCAATTTTGGATAGAGGATTAAGACTACTTCCAGAGTAAGTATCCAAACAACTGGTAATCCTTAATGTCTTCTTAATTCTATAATAGGCAATTTTTAATCAGAGCATTTTGATGTCAGCTCAATGTCTTCTGAATTAGATTTACTGTCATTTTATAAAATGTGACATCTTTAATCAGAAAAAAAAGTAGTAGAATTCAATGCAAGCAACAATCCTTGGGTTAATGACATCAAAGAGAAGGGTACTCTGTTTCTATGAAATCAAGGGTGAAGGCACAACACAACAATCTGATTTGCAGCTGTAAAATGACAATGTGCTTGTTCTAAGCGAAGGGAAAACCAATGAAATATGGGCTGACTCTTGATGGCTTTCACTATTACAGTTATACCTAGCAGCTCTGATAATAACAATAAATGGCTTAGTTTTTACTTTATGAACTCTGAAGGAGGCATTACATTGATCATAGTACTTTGCTTCCCATTTTTTCTCAGTTATTGTTGAAAAATGGGAGAAAAGTGATCCAGAGAAATATAAACAATATAATTGGTAAAAATGAACCTTTATTTTGCATGTTGTGGTCTTAAAAATCTATTTTCATTCTTACTGATTAAGTGGCTGGCTTCACAAGCTATTGCAATACAGCTGCAACTCTTATTGTTGATGCCATAGTCTTTCAGATTTTGTCATTTGATTCAGTCGTCTTAAATTTGTTTCACATTCAGTAACTTGTTAAACAATTAGATTTCTTATTGTAAAACAATTTTTCAGTCATTTTATGCTCTGGCAGTACAAGTCATAAAAATAAGAAGAAACTGTCAAGTAGAGACTATAGGACTTATTAAATGGCTTATACATAGAATCATAGAATTATAAAATCATAGAATAGAGGGGACCTTACAGACCATCTAGTTCAAACCTCCCTGCCACGGACAGGGACACCTCCCACTAGAGCAGGTTGCTCGAAGCCCCATCCAGCCTGGCCTTAAACTTCCACAACTTCCCTGGGCAACCTGTTCCAGTGTCTCACCACCCTCACAGGAAAGAATTCCTGATATCTAATCTAAATTTCCCCTCTTTCAGTTTAAAATGTTAACCCTCATCCTGTCATTTTGCTCCTTGATAAAGAGTCCCTCCCCATCTCTCCTGTAGCCCCCTTGAGGTACTGGAAGGCTGCTCTAAGGTCTCTTCTCCAGGGTGAACAATGCTAACTCTCTTAGCCTGTCTTCATAGGAGAGGTGCTCCAGCTCTCTAAGCATCTTCATGGCCCTCCTCTGGACCATTCCAATAGGTCCATGCCCTATTTTAAGAGAGACAGGCTCTCTTAAAATTTAGAAACTTTATGGTGGGGTTTGTACTTAGAAGTATTCCTTTCACATACCGTTTCTGTGATGTTTTACAATACTACCAATTTAATGAAGTCAGATTTCTCATCCAGCATACACTGACCTTTTTCTCACGCTTTTTGTAGATAATAGTACCCTCTCTGTGTCCCACAAACCCTTATGTTGCCTATTGGTTAAGATTGCTACACACCTGGTAAGACCTGGTGCAACTGGTCAAGCACTTTTCTGTGTAGTTCTTTTGCTCCTTGCTTCTTTACCAACTGAGAATTTTTCCGTATCTGAGAAAAGATTAATTCACCACCAACTAATATAAGGAGGATTTCTCGAAAAATATGAGGATCTGTACATGGGAAACATATCCAAAATGATGTAAAACTGTACACTCAGTATGTCTAAAAATGTTGGCAGTTTATCCAGCACAAACATTATTTTATTTTAATGGGAAATTAATGTTAAAGTAGTGATAGTCATACCAGTAGCACTTGTTGATTCTCACTGTCTTTTTACAAAAAATGGAGAAACACGAGCAATAACTTATTCACAGGGAATCCAAGATAATTAGAGACACTACAGACACTTTGAAAGGGCAGATGTGGTAGAAGTTAGAATACAGGTACTGAGTACGGCAAGGAAGTTTCCTAAGAGTGAAAAACGTTTTATTACTGAAACAAGCCAATATCAAATTGTTACATTGATTGAAGAGGATACTTGCACAGAAGTGGTAAAAATAAATAGCAGAAATGCTTCAGATCTCATTCTAATAAATTTTGCCACGTGATTTGAAATTCAGATTTTCAGTTGAATGAATTTACAGTATTGAGTTTCCCTTCAGTTTCTGACCAAAATAATTTCATACAACCTCCACTATTTATTGAGTAGAAGGGTCATAAATTTTAACAGATCTGTTATATGAATGATGCAGCTGAGATGAGCAGAGTAGAAATACCTTTATAACCGAACAGATGGATTGTGTTGAGATTTCATGACATTACTTTGAATAGGGAAAGCTTCCCCACTGCAACTTTGCCACTGGTGATAATACACACGGTATGAATTATGAAGGATAGAAAACATATAGAACAGCAGTTCCATCTATCTGTAGTGAAACGCTGGATCCACTCAAATTAGTGTCTCAGTTCTCACAGGTTTGATTTTCTTCTACTGCCTGAATTCCCACTATTGCTTTAGGGTCCAAAACAACTGCTACTTGCCTGAGTACTCTTGTCATGTTAGGTCTGACCTAAAATAGTACAGTAACATTCTAAGATAATGAATGCCATAATGCTGAGGAAAGAGAAAGCCAGGCCAAAGTACGTTTCAGGCTGCACTTGGAGAAGAAACTAGATAAGACACCTTTTTTACCAGCTCCTGGAGTCACATGAACTGATGGGACACAGCTTCACATCTGAAAGCAAGGTGAGAATCTTTCAGCAGTCTCCCTCTGTGACCTAATATCCTCTGAGGATGCATTTATTTAGGAGTTTCTCTAAGTTTGCATTCCTTTATGGAGTTTTCTCTCCTTTATGGAGCTTTCTGTGTCTAGGTTTGAAGTTCTTGACTGGAAGTAATTTCAGCTTTGGGAAGTTACTGTATCAGTAAATTAAGGCTGTATTAGGAGCATGGTACATTTTCAAAAAATGTGGCCGATTGTCTAAGTTCTGTTTCTAATCAATGGAAAATGTTAGATGCTTCCGGGAGAAGACTTTACTTTCCCATCTTAGAATACTGTTTTGGTGACTTTATTGCTCTTTGCTAGAATAGTATCTCGATGTCACTTCTGACTTTACTCTGGCTCTGTGCTGCAGTGGTACTATGGGAAGGATGGAACAGAAAAAAGCAGCACACATGAGTGCACGCATGCGAACAGGCAAAACCTGCTTCTTACAATCTTGTTTACTTCACCCAATTATATGGTAACAATATTTATAGGTGTGATTACTGAGTCCACAGTAACAAAGTCTGGTGTTCAGAAAATGAAAAGTAATGATTTTCCTCTATCGAATGGAGAGAGAAGGAAGGCACCTTGCTGTCACTGAAGTTGCAGCATTGATAAGGCACGCCATCCTTAATCAGAGAAACAATAATGAAGCAATTCTTCTCTTTCAGTGCTTGCTTTCTTCTTGTTTTTGTTGGGGTTATGACTGTCTTGTACCTTCTGTTGTGTCTTTTGTGTTCTGAATGTGTATGGCATAGCTCATCTCTGTTGAATATATGCTCTCTTGATCTTTTTCCTAGGCATTAAATCCTAGGGACTGTAATTCGCCATTTGCAATTTGTACTTTAATCTTTTGGGCCTTTGTTACCATCCAGTGCTTGCTCTTTCAAAGAACATGCTGTGATCCTCTGCACGTGTTCTTGGAGGCCCCTGCTATGGGAAACCTGCTTAGAACTTCGCTCTTAAATGAAGTTTAGTTAGATATTTGAGGTAGAATTAAATGATGTCTTTACCTAAATTAGCTAAATGTCTATCCGAGGAATTTCTACATCCTTAGTTAATGTTTTAACAGTAAAGCTCTTTAAGATAAATTAGAATACTAGGAAACCTTGTTTGCAGTCTGTTTTCTTGGTTTTTTTTTTGTTGAATTATAGACTCAGATCAGTTTCAAATCCAACTTCAGCAATTCCATGGTTAATCTAGCTAAGATGGTCCCTGTCAACCTCAACTTCATCAATTCTTGTGTCTTTACATTTCTAGTTACTTTGCCAGATCTGCATAAGGCTGTATGACTTAAATCTTCATATGAAAAGTAGCACCTGTCCTGACATGTGAAAACTGGAATCCCAATTAGTGCTTCTGTTAAAAGAGGTGAAATTTATGCCAAGAACTACTTTTCTGAAGACTTTTCAGTGTGACTTTTGTGCTGCAGCTGAGTCCTGCTGAATCTTGTATCTTGTGCACCATAGCCAGTGTACAAAGATCATGATGTATGTTAGAAAAGCAGTGACAGTTTCGGTACTGCTGTTTTCAGTAAGACCACTTCAGTGGATCGGTACTGGTCGCCTGGCTCGTGTACTTATAAGTGAATGAAACAGAGCAGTGACAAAGGCTCAGACCCTGCTAAGCTGTCATCCAGGCATTTTTATTGCTAGTACGCTCTCTGCCAGAGATTTGAACTGTTCCAACCTAGCAATCTCCCAAAGAGTTCTCAGGAGTGGCTTTAGTCAACAGCACGTGCTAGGATCTGTTCCCAATAGGCATTTTAGATGCTACTGTACTATTTTGAGGATGAAAATAATTCTGACAAGTGAATAAAAACTACCGGGCTGCCAGCCTGAGAACCGGAGATTAGTCCCCAGCCCATTTTATTTACTCTTTTCCTTCTCTAGACCAGTGTCAATCTCAAAAGTATCAGAATTTTAATTGGAAGTCATAAAGTCTGTCTGTGGGGCTTTTTGATTCTGGTAGCTGTGTGGTATATACAAGACGTTACTCCTGTCCATTTTAGTTGGGACTAGCTTGGTATCCCTCACAGGTTGTTCCTTAGGCCGGATGGTGTTCTTTACCTTGAGTGCATTCACTGACTTAGGTCAACTTAGGTCATATGGAGGTTTCAAGAGTGAACATGCAATGTTTGAATCTGTATGGTTACATTTTCTCTGTGGATCCTGTTGGAGTTCTCAGACTATGCAGGAGATGCATCTTCTGCATCTCCTTAGAGAGTCTATCCATTCCTCCTCCTCTGGTTTCTGTTCAAGAACCTCAAAGATATTACGAGATCTAACTTTTTTTAAAGCTTGACTCTCAAACCATGACTGAAAACAAGCTCAAGGAAATGTGTCAATATCATGAAATTAAAATAAAAAGCCTAGATATCTTTAGAAGAGAGCAGAAAGCTAAACAAACATATTAACATGTGCTAAAAAAATTTAATCATTGTCGGAAAATATACCAGTATGCAGATCATCAGTATATCTACAGATGCTGTGTGGTTGTTAAGAACCTAAGGATGGCTATGTCTAATTGGGGTAATGCAAGAAATAAAGTTTCTCATCCTCTGCAATGTGTCCTAATGAAGAACGCTACTGAGACATATAAGCATGGTTAAACAGTGGATTCGGCAGCAAATGTAGCAGATCAGGCAGCACACAAACTGTGCCAGCCAGGCAGACTTAAGCAATTAGTCTAAAATCTGTAAAGATGCGGAGTTTTTGAGAGATTAAAAGCCATCTTTTGTATGGACACAAAGCAAAATTATCAGCCTTACTGTGAATTTTATGAGAACTGGCTTGCTGGAGAGTCACAAAACAGTATTGCTGAAGACAGGCAGTATGAGTTGTGTTTCAAAGACTTGGCTTCAAAGTAAAAGCTGGAATGGGAACTTTTTATACTTGCCATTTCTAAGTCATGCAATGCAATAAAGGAGTCATTTTCCCCATTAAATTGCACATTGCTAATCAACCCCTCGGGGGAATTCAAAGTTAAAAGAAGAGGTAAACAAGACAAAGAATAACTGAAACAATATTACTGAAACAAAATAGATAGTTAACTCTGAAGTTAAAGAGGGAGAAAATTAAGATTAGGCAAAATGCAACGAGGTAATCCCTTCTGCCAGTGTAAAAGTGTCAGACTTGTTCAGCTTCTGATTTCAATGGGTAATAGAAGGTGGGAATGCAAAAACCATGTGTGAGCTTATAATTTAGAGAGTGTTTCTGAAGTGATGACAAGGGAAATTCACAAAAAATGTGCTTCAAGACATAACAGCCCAGCTTGCTTTTGGGTTGCTTCTAATCTAAATCTTGTCCCTGTTGTAACTGCAAAGCCTTTTTCAACTCTTGTCTTTTGCCCTCCATGTCACTAGTGTTATTTTAACATACATTTATGAATTTTAAATGCACCGTGGCTGTTCAGGTGGTCAGTTGTCAAGTACAGGAAGAGGAAACCATAGAACAGAAATATGCAAACTGCAATATGCTGTAGTTGTGATGCTTCATTAGGGTTCCTGAAACGAGAACGTTTATGAGAACTTGACTTTGAAGCCCTTATCCATAAAGCTGTTTTTCTGAAGTCCTGCCAGGATAAACTGATCTAGTCAGACAAGCTCTTTTAAATGTAATGAACTATATAGTATCTTTCTTGCAGCTCTGTCAGCTTCCATGGGAGTTAACAGGAGGTTATGAAAACAGAATGTATACACAGGCTGGCATAAATTTGGATTTCTTATCAGCCCTGTCATGTGCACTACTACTTGCAGTCGTCAAAACGAACAAACAGCAACGTATTAGAAGAAAAACATGGAAGGACGATGGGTTTTATGTCAGGATATTGGCTGCAAATCAAACAAAGTAGGAGATGTGCTTAAGTACGAAATATCACTGTAGCCGAGAGGCACTTTTATGTAAGCATCTCTTTACAGACACACATGACTTTTAGCTATTTAGCAAAGAGGTGATTTTTTTTCAAATTTGTGAAAATTGATTTGACATGTTGACTATGAGCTTAAAAAGGATGCCTCATCAGATGAGACCTTTTTCATATTTCTAAATACAAACTGTGGGATAAATTGCTATTCTGATATTTTTTTTTTATTATTTTTTTAAATTGCTGTTGGCATGTCAAAAATACGTTTTTCATACACTGAAATGTTTCCATTCAGATGCACCAGCAGCACATAATAAGAGTTAGGGGGAAGAGAGTAAGGATGTTTGTCTCTTGTGAGACTGCATATCAGGAATACAGAAAGAGAAAACCAACCAGTTGCATAGAGACAATAAATGGTAATGTTTGTTTGCAGTACAATTAAGTCTAAAATCCATTGGAAAAAAACCTCAACCTGATTTATTTTAATCCTATAGTAAGAGAGAAAAAATGAGAATCATGTAGAAAGGTAGGAAATCATGCTTGAAAATTTGAAATCCAACAGATATATGCCTCCCCAAAGTAATAAATATGTTAAAAGTAAGTTAAATGAACAAGAAATTCTTTGAAGCTTTAAACTGGGCCTCTACTTTCTCTCTGTTCTACTTCTATCTTGTATTTGAAATGTATCAGTTTACAGGGAGATTGTAATTGGTGTATCTGAAGATACAGCCTCAGGCTGGGGCTTTAAGCTAAGAACTGATTTTCTATATATTAGCATTCAGAATGTTGGGAAGAAAAAAATATACCATTTTCAAAGAGTATATTCATGCCACGCATGCAATTCCTTTGCTACCCACTGTTTTGTGTAGTGTTAGTTTACTTGCAAGTGATCAATCAAAATCATAATTCACAAAGAAAGATGGAATCTTTTGTACTCTCTTCTACCTGCGCTGGAACTAAGCACTTCAAAAACTTTTTAAAACCTGGAAAAGCAGTTTTACAACTTTATTCAGTAAGAGGAACAATTAAGTTTTACAGATGTAGGCATGTATCAAATGTGCTGAGTAAAAATGTTTTTTCTAGGGGTTATTTTTTGTGTGTCCTGAGAGGAAAGATATTCTAAATACACTGCTGAGTAGTATTGCCTGTTTTGTAAAGCTCACATACTTTTTTTCACTAATATTTTTAAATGATGGAAAAGTTATTGCTCTTCAGTCATACCCCTGCATTCGATTACACAAGCACCTCCTTCATTAGGTGGCTGAGGAAAGCTTTGTACTTTAGACTGTGAAATGATGGCAGTTAAGTGACAAGGGAAAAGTTTATGTTTGTGTCTGTATTTTTCCTTTGTAGAGCAAATAATTAAAATTTAGAGCCTAATTATATACAAATGAAAGAAAAATGAAGCTTTCTGCATTCCGAATAGGAATGCACTGAAATGTCAGTAATTCCTTTTATATAGCTAAAGTATTAGCCAGTACTTATACAACATTAAAATAAAACAAGTAATTTGTGCTCTATTTTGCCGTCAAATGATAGCATGTTATATTGTTGATTGAGTCTGAGATTCAACTATACAACTTGAAATATACTTCTTTAATAAAAAATGCAGTAATTTGTCTGTCACAAGAAAAGAAAATAAACAGCAAACACTGAACGAAAAGTGAGATAAATGAATTCTTTTAATAAGATGTGATGGGAATAGATAGGTCTAAAACGAATGTATACAGCCCAGGAAGCTGTTTCTGTGCGACTTCCATGGCTCCAGATCTCTCTGCTTATGTATTTTTCTCTTTATATTTTGTTAACAAATAGTACTTTTTTTTTTTCTTTTTTTTCTTTTTTTTTTCTTTTTTTTTTTTTCTGTGAGCACTACTCCATCTGCACAAGGAAAGCACATTCCTTTACATTGCCATCTCCACTGAAAGACTTTGGTCTTTTTGTTTTTTTTTTTTTTAATGTGTTTTGCAACATTCTGTTACCTAAATGGGCTCTGACACATTTTTGATCATAAAGAAAACATTGCAGTAGACTAGGGTCTTCATCAGACGTGTAAACCAAGAAGAGTGCCTCTCCAAAAGAAATCTTTGCCTCATGCAGTTCATAGGTTTCATGCAGAAACTGCTCTGTAAAGCTGAATCTGGAACCAGACCTGAGAATCAGAATAGTCCACACTGACTGTAGAAGCTGTGAACTTCATTTAATACAAGTCATGCACATTTTAGCACCTGGTGATATCTTTGCCTTTTCTGCCCCACACTGAATTTGATCTCATAACCTGGAAGTTAAGACCCTGTTGTCAAATGCCCATATCCTGTATTCAGCAGCTTGATATGAAATTAGGTATTTTACGTCAATTTTTATATGATTCATATAAAACATTTGTATAGAATGCTAAATCTTCCAAATATGCCCCAAGGAATCTAAGAATAACCAATAATAACACAAATACACTTATGATAGAGATTTTAATAGCAACTAGAAACTGTGGTGATTAAAACTGACATGACCTGAATGTCTCTATACAAATGTGTTTAAATTCACAATATTTTGTAATACTGCCATGCCCAGGAATTAAAAAAAAAAATCTACTAGAGAATGATCCAACTTTTGCATGCAAAGGATTATGTGTAAGGAAACTGTGGCAAATGGGATTCTGTATCAAATCTGCACCTGCACATATGCTGTTGTATGATCCTTTAACAGCTTTGGTTTAAGTATGGAAATTTGGCTTCATTCTTATTTGACCCGAAGGCATGGTCATATGTTTAAAGTCAGAAATATTTGGATGAGATTAATAAATTTGTCACTATTTAGAAACAGATTAAATAAAATAGAAACACACCATTATGAGAATGGTGGTGTCACTAGCTTCATTTGATCCGAGGCAGTTAAATTACAATGTGCCTTTCTTTATGAAGCAGTTTTGCCAAGACAAATATTATTAGTTTAGAATGAATTGTGCAGAAATTTGAATACAGTGCTCTTTGTTTTGAAATGAAGTTACTGGTTCTTCTAACAACAGAGTGAAGTTGAATCAAAAAAGAACAATGTGTTTACTTGTTAAAAACCAAATGTATGAGAATATTGTTAAAACAAATTAATCTTATCATCTGGTGGAGTAATTTTCCCCTGGAAAATGCTCATTTTGTACAATAGAAACATTTCTCAATACTGTCAATTCTGTCAAAATTATGGAAGTCATGCAATAAAGTAGTAATAGCCAAAACCCAGAAATTCCATTCTGCAAAAACTATGGAGCTATGGAGGTTTGGACATCTGATTCCATTTCAGATCTGATAATATTCAAATATTTTCATGAAAAAAAAAGCACAATATTTGGTAGATAGATTAACATTTTTTGTAAAATTTGATGTAGTGTCAGAATTAGTCTTCCGTATTTTTAGAGTGCCCTACTAGCAATTATTGGCTCGGTTGAAGACAGTCAGGCTCAGCCTCTGTCCTCTTCCATCTTCTAAGTTTTTGGAGGATTAATCTTCTTTTGTTTACTCATCTGTAAAAATAGAATGTATGGTTTTATGTTGGACAATTGCCTGTCTCTTCTTTAAGAGCTGCAGGAATGCACTTAAACTTCAGGCTCCATCTTTATAGCACAATCCAGATGCTTTTTTCTATAATTTGAAAAATAAATATTAAAAAAAAAAAAAAGTTTTTTTCTCTTAGGCATTTTCTAATTTGAGGCAAAATTTTACTGTTTTTTTTTTTAAACACACATATTAATAATATGATTCTGTCATAACAAAATAGTCATATCTGACTCAAAGAAAAAGTTGTTTCTAAATATAAGTATTGCTTTTTCTTTTTTTTCTACCTTCTCTTCCCTGAAAATTTGGAGGCATAAATGAGATAACCATATGAAAATTTCATACTCCAGTGGATTCTGCATTTTTAATAGATTTTTTTTACCAGAAGCTTTACCATTCAGTGATTACCACTTTTCATAATGTAACTTTCAGAATTGCAGTACTCTGGCTACGTTCCAATTTATAAAATTGAAGTGGCCACAGTTCACTAATTTTTCTATGTAGGAAATAAAGTTGTTAGATGTAAAGGTGATAAATATTGTTAAGTAACAGATTACACCATATAGACCAAACAATAATTGTTCTATGGTGGTTATTAAAATGTACTTTAAGCCTATGCCCAGAATCAAAGTTGAAATGATTAATATTTTAAAGTTTGCTGAAATATAACCTTCTGAATTTAAAGAAAACTGAGCTTGTTGAGGAAGTACTAGAAGTTTGGTGAAAAATTTCTAAAAGTAATAATATATTATACTTTAATGCTAATAGCATGAAGGAAATTTCTTTTCTCAGCTTATGTCTTTATTGGAAAAGTTTGTTTACTATGAATGCTACAGAAACATGTTCTTTTCTTCATAGTTTTAAATCAGCATTTTCTTATTCTGAGCAATAATTACAGGATTTTTTTTTAATAGGTTTTCTTTTAAAGTATTCATACTGTCTGTGTTTGTTACTGTATTTCTTACCTGAATGTTATGTCAGTTTCCCAGAAGAAATGTATTTCCTCTATCATCCTATAATACTTGGAGGTTTTAGAGTAATTATCATCTCATACATCTCCTGTAATTTTATTAGCTACTGCTTGAATTGTTATCCATAGGATTTTCCCCATATTTTATAGCACTGTGGTCTTAGTATGTGAATAATAACGTATGACTTTATTAGACAAGCATGGATAGGGAGCAGTTGAAGCTTGGGGTTCCTTCTGCCGTCATTTGTAGTCATTCATGAGCATTCATAGAAACAATATGATGGGCAACAAGTGGAGGAAAATCAATTGGCAAACTCTGTAAGACATTTGATGAACTTCTCCCTCTGGGTCTTCTCTCTCTGGACATTTCCAAGCAGACTCTTAGCAGGCCATGGAGGACACCCACTCAGTGCAGCGGGGCCAAAGCAGCATTGGTGAGATCTTGGCAAATGTTCTGTATGCCCTTTTACAGAGGATTACTGTAAGGTGAGGACAATACTGATGTTCTGGAGATGATAGCGCACGCTATAAAGAGCTAATGGTTATAAATCTGTTAGAGAAGGTACAATCCCAGGCAAAATTTGCCTCTGTGAACGTTTGGATGATTCGGCATAGGGTGGTTTTAACAGGTTATGAATGTATATCCATTGTTAATTTAACTCAAAAACCTCATTTTAATAACTGATCGCTTCTAGGAATGTCTCATTAAAGTTTCAGGGATCTTGGCATAGTTCTCCATCAGGACTTCCAGTATAAACTTCAGACTAAATGCAGTCATACAGAACACGTTTTTATCTTTACATTGCAATTACCATGAGAGTGGCAGAAGCTGTGATAAGGCTTACATTCTCAGTTACAAGTACTAATTATTTGATTCCAGACTCAAGTGGCAAAGTAATCATCATCAAGCCCGGTAACTAATGATAATGGATGAAAACCTGCTGATCTTCCAGCTGCCAGTGACGATGAGAGAGATATTATGAAGGCAGAGTAGCAATTTCTTTGTTTAAGACTGCATTGGACTATGAATATTATCTGAACAGCTTTTGCCAGTTTTGGTTATGAATAACAATAATATTCTTATCTGTATTTAATTTAGGTATCCAAAAATTCATGCTTTAAATATACATTATATAAATTATTTCTCTAGAAACCCCATAATGCAGAGAAGTTTTCACATACTGTACAATCAAAAATGAACACTTCGAAAAGTTTGCAATAACACTTTTTGATTGTTTTTTGCTTTTTTTAATCTTCAGTTTTCTCAGTAGATACTTGACAATTTAAAATTGCTGGGGTTTATGTTTTTGTCTTTATTTGATTAAGAAAAATAACAGTTATTCATTTAGTCACTAAATTGCAGACCTTGATGTTGAGACACAATTTGTGCTGGCAAGACTTAGTGACATTCTAGAATTTCAATGACTTTCATAAACTGAGTAGAAATTGGAGTTTTTAGCAATAGACATGGCCAGAGACACAGGGTCTCACTCCAGAAAGTTTTAGTAACATTTTTGGTCTCCACTTGGGAATTTTGAAAATAAGTATTTAATAGTATGCCATCTATTGTATTAAAGTAAGGAATAGTATTTAAATTTAATGGAATCTTTTGTTCTGGAATATTGACCTTGTGTCATCCTAAAATTGGATAGAAACAGAAACATAGATTATGACCTGGAAGTTAATATTTTTGAATTTCATACTGTTTTCTCATCCATGGTTGTATGATAGCAGAACTACCACCTACAGTTACTGAAACAGAAGCAGAAATTGGGGTACTTCAAACAGATGTGAACCATTGGAAAAAAGTACATGTGAATACATCTCCCTAGAGCTGAGCTTTGACTGGACTGAGGAGGCCTAAGCAGTGGCTCTGGTAGCAATATATTTTTGGCGGGGTGCAAAAGACCCCTGTATCTAACAAAATTCTTGTTAAATGGAGAGTAGACATTTTGGGTGTTTTTTTTCCCATTCGCTGCAGTGGAATTCCTCAGTGCCATGTCAAATTATTAGTTTTTTTTTCTGAGAGTTAATATCTGATTATCTGAAAATTTTATCTCTGCAAGGCATGAGATGGAGTATCCTTTAAAAACAGCCAGCAGTTTTACTTGAGTTGATACATTATCAGTTGTAAGGACTGTCCTTTGCAGCACAGAAGCTGGAAATTAGTGCCATGAATGTTATCTTACCAGCAGAAAATTCACACAATCCTTATCCAGCTGGGGAAATCCCTGAGTTGAAAATAGAGATTTGAAGAGTGAGAGGGAAGTATCATATAAGCTTGCCATATAATATTTCGCCTATCTGCTGTTTACAGCCACCATTAAAAACAGGATTGCTAGGATAGATGGTCTTTTGGCCAGATGACTTCATATTCTGTTTTAAAGAAAGACTAGGACAGCACATAACAGAATATGAGATCTTGAGACTGAGTCTTAATGTTTATATTAAGCACTACCCCAACCTACTTGTAAGATGAAAATAAGCCAGGCTAAATGTTCACTGATCTGCAGCTGGAAAACTCCAATTGTTTTTGACATTAATCAATGATTTTTTAAAATAATATACCAACATTTTGTCACATTGAAACTGAAATGAGAAAAAAGTTTGTACCATAACTTACACCAAATGATGAATAATATTTTTTTTTTTGGATGTACAAGAAGAGGGAGCAAGAGCAGCAACAAATCTGCACCTATAACTGTCTTCCCCAGGGCCTTTCATGTCTTCTTAATTTAGACCTCTGTTCTTTCGCAGACATGGACTTTGCATGCCTACAGGTTCTAGTGTATTATTAAAGCTCACTAAATATTTAGTCTTATTTTACACTCATGAAGGCTTGTTTTAACCTGGCAATCTCAAAGCTCTTTACTGAGAGAGTAAGATTTTGTATCTCTATTATATGAAAACAGTATGGATCATACTGTTATATTCTTTCACACAACTTGTTGCTGGATTGACCAAAGGAAATACTCAATTGAATGTATGGATAATAAGGGCAGTTTATAATAAGAAGTTAACAGTTTTAATATGGTATTTAATTATCTTAATCAATAAGATAGAAGAAATAACTGATTAAAGAATGTGCTACTCAAGTGTCAGGGCTCCCTGGGAACTGGAGCTGTCAGGAGTTCCCCACAGTGGGACGACCAGGCAGGGTCCAGCAACCAGGGCCCTTCCCATCCCCAGCTGGACGCAGGCAGTCAGGGGCACTGGGGCAGCCCCAATGCTGGGCATCAGGCACCTTCCTAGGAATGGGCAGAAAACAGGCTGGGACATGTGGCTGTGGCTCGACAGGGCTATGAAGAGCTGGAGACTAGCCCTGCTATGGCATTGCTGGGGCAGGGGCTCATGGCCCCAGGGGCTGATGTGGGGTCCTGGGCCATGGGGGAGAGTTTAGGGGGATTAAGCAACCACAGTCAGGACTCTTAGTGCCACTGGGGCCCTGACTCCAATAGTCAAATGTATAGATTTAATCAATGAATTTAAAACTCTTAGAAAGACTCCCAAAATGTCTCTTAATATCGTAAGATGCACTTCTGAAGACTGCAAGGCATGTTTTTCCCTCTGCCTGTAGTTGAACTTGCCACTACTAAAATGAAGCAAGTTTCAATACATTCTTTTTAACGCTGTTCAGATGTTATTTCAGAGAGCAGTCTGTGAAGGAGGGAATGATTTGACTTGGGTTTGGTGGAACTACTTGTAAAATGAGCTGAAAAGCTGAAGTGGCTGCCAATTTCCTTAGACATTTCCTGAAAATGTTGGCTTGGCATTATTGGAATCATTGACTGGAGTTTAGGAGTTGCTGTTGATGAGGCACACATCAATCATTTTCACACTTTAATAGCCTCCATCTTCATTCTACTGTTTTCATGCAAAACATCAAGAGAATTAGCATTTTGCCATGAGTCTCTATCAGTTCAGTGCTTAACAGTTGGCATCACCTTATCTGCCAGATGGGTGGATTTAACTTTTAGAGCAGGACTGGCTATTTGGATAAATTGCCCTGCATTTCATAAACGCGCCACTGAAACATCAGAAGACTTGAGCTGTAAAGGGGTTGAAATACATACCTGGGACAAGGATAGAATACGTTGAAAAACACACGGAACCAAAATCTTACCTAAATGTTTGAGATCTGGTGATATGTTATGTTTCATATGACTATCCCTACAGTAATGTGAGATTACTGTAGATGCTTAAAAATGGAGAGACCACAAATTGCTTTTTAAAGAGAATTAGAATCATAGAATGGTTAGAGTTGGAAGGGATCTTAAAGATCATCGAGTTCCTCCCCCACTGCCATGGACAGGGACACCTCCGACTAGAGCAGGTTGCTCAAAGCCCCATCCAGCCTGGCCTTCAACACTTCCAGGGATGGAAGCTTCTCTGGGCAACCTGTTCCAGTGCCTCACCGCCGTCAAAAGAAAGAATTTCTTCCTAATATCTAATCTAAATCTCCCCTCTTCCATTTTAAAACCATTACCCCTTGTCCTATCACTAGACTTCGTGACAAAGGGCCCCTCTCCAGCTCTCCCGTAGGCTCCCTTCAGATCCTGGAAGGCTTCTATCAGATCGCCCCGGAGCCTTCTCTTCTCCAGGCTGAACAGCTCCAGCTCTCTCAGCCTGTCCTCATAGGAGAGGCGCTCCAGTCCTCTGGTCATCTTCATGGTGGAAATTCAGAAACAGCACTGGTTTTATGTGTTTTTCCTTTCTTTTCCACATTTGTATCGTTTGATTTAGGATAGGTCTAGACCATGTTGAAGCAAATGGTGAAATAACTTTTGACTTCAATGAGATAATGGTTTCACCTATATTGAGCTCTTTGAATATAATGAATACTCTGATAGAGCCTAGAAGGAAGTATTTAAAATGCCCTGGTCTGTGGGCATAGCTATTTATCTTGGAGAAATTTATGTGGAGCTCTCTTGATTTTATCTATTATTGTAATGCATGTTACCCTCCATTGGTTTTCACACTTCATGAAACGTATATCTACTTATTACAAATGTAAAAGCTGGTACAATTATAATAATAAATTCCTCCTTCTGTACAGTTGCAAGAGTTTGTCTGTGATCAAATTTTTCTTTTCTTTGTGTGATCACTCAAGTACTGAAAACCCACAAAGGAGGCATGTAATACTAACCTCCTTTGTGTAATTTTAGGAGATGTTTAAAAGCAGAGTGAGGTTGTGGAAAGTGTTTTTGAAGAATTGTGGAGTAAAGATGGAAAATTATTTCATGCTGGAACGCAAAGAACAATTGGGAAGATTTGTATGACAGAGTGGATGCAGTCCTGAATTTGGGCATATAAGTATTAGATGTGTAGCTGTAGCTTATGAATTTATTGATATTCCTTAGAGATAACTAAAGAAAATATCAATCATTGTATGCTTGTGTAACATACTTCTATTGCATTTAAATAATCACATGGTTCAGAGCTTTTGCTGGTCTACTTGCAGAGAATAGGAAAAAATGTGTTTTATTTGTATGCGTGATACAGATTCTAGGTGGTTTTAGTTCCCTTTTGGCCACAGATGGAGATGGGATGCTGGTCAAAGAAGCCTTAGCAGCTCTCTGAAACCTCTCAGGGGAAGTGCTTGTTTGGTGTGTATTGTGTATTAGCACTTAAAGAGATGACTAAGATGAAAAAGTTTTTGTCCATGTTAGCTTGGAATAGACTGCAGAGACGTGCTGATCATTTGTAGCATGGTTTGGTTCTTTTCATTGAATTACTCAGCTTCCTCTACCTCATAAATTTGCTCTCCCAGTGCAAAAATATTCCATTATTTCTTGGCACTCTGTCATTTATTTTTTTTTTTAATTTATGTATTTTGGTACTTATGTTTCAAGTTTGTTTGTTGAGTAATGCAATAAGGAAGAGTTCTTACTTGTGTGTAAAGGGCAAAGACTGATTTTTCTCGTGTGCCCTTTAGATAAATATGTGTATTATATGGTAGTCTGATAGTGTGAGAGACTACATGTAATAATCAAGTAGCACCAAATAATAAACAACCAAATAGTGCCAAATAACTCAGTAGGAAGTTTTAAATCTCTTGCAACTATTCAGTCAAGCTAATCTAAGTGACTCTGAGTATGTTGAAGAACTTCACAAATTCTCTTGATATATTTTTCGGTAGTGTTAACCATGCCTGAAGGAGTCTAGTAAAATATATTGAAATTACACAGCATAATCACATCTGTGAAATTCTTGACAAAATAAAACTTCCCAGAGAGCAGTTGTCAACCTTGTACTATCCCCTGGCATATTTTGAAAAAGCTTCAACCTGATAAATAATATTCACGGTACAAGTTATGCTTCTTTGCAACTTGTGAGCTTGTCATCTTTGGTTCTCATAAAATGTGTTTGTTCTCCACTAGAAATATTCTCACCATCTTTTTCTGTCCACTGATAACAGCATCTCTGCAGTTTAAATTCCCTTAAGATGATGAGAATCCTAGGTGTAAATCTATTGAGGAAACTCTTGTGATTATTTGTGTCATCTTTAGTCTTTTAATCCATCAAGTCTTTTAAAAGATTTTCAGAAAAAATGAATGTTAATATATTTTGGTGATGTGAATATTTGTCTCCTCAGGAATTGCGGAAACATGAACTGTGGCAGTGCAAACTTTTTTGTTATTTGAAGACCAAACAATAGGGTTTTTATTGTTATCTGACTGATTTTTTTTCCTTCTTCAAAGAGAATGCATATATCCAGCTTTGAACAGCATTCTGAACACAGTGTAAAGGAGGCATTAATGTACTTGTGAAATATATTTTTTAAGATGTTATCACTGTTGTTTGTAGATTGAGCCTATATTTAAGATTTTCTTGTCTATTGCATATATGTTTATTTGCGAGTTATATGTAAGCACACATCTCAGAATTTGAAGAGATCATAATTTCTAACTAGTTTACACAAAAAGCTGTTAAGAGAGAATAGAAGATGATAGCCGTGACTGAATAGCCCTTTTCTCATTCCGCTGGGAAGTACTTGCAGACAAAGGCTTTTTGGAAGTCACTGTGTGCTCTTAGAAGCTTTGTCATTTTCCCCCTCTAAGCCATAGGTTAAAATCAAATTATCAGATATCGAGAAAATTAAAGATATTTGTATAAAATTTGACAAAAATTTCTCATCTGAGATTGCTGCTCTTTAGAAGACAGTGCCAAATCCAAAAAGTCTAGAGAAACTGATTCCATCTTTATTTCATCTAGAAAAGTTAAGGTTCACTGAAGAAATTTATAAAATATTTATAATTCAAACACATGCACACTCAATTAATCTGTCTATTCAATACAATTCTGTCATAGGAAAAGCAAATATGTCAAAATGAAATCATAACTTAATCTACATATTGGAAGCAAATGTGGAAAAATATGCCAGCCATTGCAGTAATATTTCTTTTAATTTTGCAGAATAGACAGACTCGGAACATATATAACATTTCAAGAAGTCTTTTTCTCATTCTGTAATGAAGCCTACCTGCATGTAATTTTTTGCCATGTTGATTGATATGATAAATAAGACTAAATGAATGCCCAATTATCATAAATAGGCTCCAACTATAATTCAAAATTTATATGACATTCTTTGAACAATTATCAGAGCCAAGTAGTGAATTGCTTTTCAAAGAAATGGAAAGAAATGTAGCAAAATGCAAATGAAATCTACAGAGCTCTTGGGTTTTCTTTAAAACAAAGTATTTGTAAAAGTAAATTCAATAAAAATCACTAATTAATTTTGAATTGGAAACCCACTGTGGTATGTGCAGTTTTTCCCATTAACCGAATCAAAGATAGCATATCACAAAATGTACTTTGTTCTTTCTTTTGACAAGCTAGTTCAATTTTAATTATGTTTACTTCACTGAATCATAGTAGAAGTCCGTTAGAGTATCCTGAAGATACTTTACTGAAGATTTAAAGTCTACTCCAGTTCATGCTGAAATCTGCAGGAATAGGAATTATTCCTAATATTCTGAGTCCACAAATAATTCAGAGGTATTGCTTTGCAAATGTTGCTATGTTTATTGCTGAAATATGTGATGACACCCAGGTTGGCTAAAAGGTGGATTATATGGATTTACCTAGACCTGTTTCTGCAGTGAAGTGTCTGAAGGAGAAAGTATTTTAAACTCAGCAGCCCTCATCCATTCAACAACTACTTCCCCCTCCAGGTTTTTATTAAGTTAGAATTAAGATTTCCTTTTTAAATTAGGACAACTCAAGATTATTAGATAAAAGAGAATACAAAGAAAAGCAGTTTATAAAAATCTTTGCTCTTTCCACACTGTCTTTCAATTTAGTGTTCAGTTCAATTTAGTGTCAGCCAACTTGGTCTTCCTCCATCGCCTCTAAAACTTTTCAGTTCCCTTCTGCACTTAGCAGTCTCTTTCATTTAATGAGTCCTTGGTTTTCTGTTCATCTTTCCTTCCCTAGAATCATAGAATGGTTAGAGTTGGAAGGGTCCTTAAAGATCATTGAGTTCCAACCCCCCTGCCATGGACAGGGACACCTCTCCTTAGAGCAGGTTGCTCAAAGCCCCATCCAGCCTGGCCTTAAACACTTCCAGGGATGAGGCATCCACAGCTTCTCGGGGCAACCTGTTCCAGTGCCTCACCGCCGTCAAAGAAAAGAATTTCTTCCTAATATCTATTCTAAATCTTCCTTCTTCCTATTTCAAACTGTTACCCCTTGTCCTATCACTAGACTTCGTGACAAAGGGCCCCTCTCCAGCTCTCCTGTAGACTCCCTTCGGATACTGAAAGGCTGCTATCAGGTCTTCCCGGAGCCTTCTCTTCTGCAGGCTGAACAGTCCCAGCTCCCTCAGCCTGTCTTGATAGGAGAGGTGCTCCATGCCTCTGATCATCTTCGTGGCCCTCCGCTGGACTTGTTCCAATAGGTCCATGTTCTTTCTATGCTGAGGACTCCAGAGCTGGACACAGGACTCCAGGTGGGGTCTCACAAGTGCAGAGTAGAGGAGGAGAATCACCTCCCGTGACCTGCTGGTCACTCTTCTTTTGATGCAGCCCAGGATACGGCTGCCTTTCTGGGCTGCCAGCGCGCACTGCCGGCTCATGTTGAGTTTCTCATCCATGAGCACTCCCAAGTCCTTCTCCTCAGGGCTGCTTTCCAGCCATTCTCTGCCCAACCTGTATTTGTGCCTGTGATTGCCATGTCTCAGGTGCAGTGAAAGTTCATTTTTGGCAAAGGTACCACAAATATCATACTGTTTTCTTGGGACTGAATGTATGGAATACCTTTCGTTTACCTCCTGCATCTTCAGAGGAAATAATATTTCTTAAACAATAATCTTACTCAACCTCCCCATCTCCTATAAGACATAATAAGATCAGAGGGCATTTTTTTAACAGAGGAACATCACTATTTTTCAAATTCCTTACTGCCATTTTTCTTTCTCATAAAGGCTGAGGACGTTTTATATAAAAGAAAAGTTATATGGTTTGGAGAGCTATTTTTAATCCCTTGAAGTTTGAGTAGTAGACCTCAGGCAAGAACAATTCTGTGTTAAGTAGGAGATTAGAGCTGAGGTCTAAGATTTGCATAATGTAAAAGGTGTACATCATTGTAAGTATCATTAATATTTTTGAGTCCTTAGGCAATTAATAAAAGGCCAATTGAGAATTCGCCTTTGGATAATTTCTTTTAACATGACAACAAATCAAAATATTATTGGTTTAATTATATTTGACTTCTATTTCCTAGATAATTTTTTGTTGTTGTTTCCTGAAAGGAATTATCAAACCATCTAAATAGATTTTAAGGGCAAGGCTAATGCTTCCATAAAAGACTTAGAATGAATAGTTCTTCTAATCTTCAGTATCACCAGACAGATAATATATGAATTTTTATTTTTCTATTGCGAAGCATAGAAGATTTTGAGGCAGCCTCTAAAGTGACAGATTATTGCTAGCACTTCACTGTGACGCTCAGTATGAGCCTCGATGAAAGGAATCTTTATCTCTTTGTATCTCAGTGAGCTCCATATGGTGGTTTCCTTGTGTCTTGCAGACCCAATTCACCAATTCCTATTTGATTTTTATTTTTAAAATTAATTTAAAGAAACCTCAAGCTTTTCTTAAATGATCAGCCAATGGCAATAACATTGCAATAGACTTACAAATCTGCCCAAACGTTTGCCCAGGAAAATGGCGGGGGATGTAGAGGCATTTGGTTTTTTGTGGGGGTTAAGTATGAAATGGGGAGAAAAGGAAGGAGCTGAGGGGTGAGTGGAATATCGTTTAGTCTACATCAGTTAGTATGATAATAGTCAAGTAAGTAGATTTTATGCATAGATTGGAATTTTCCTTGGCAGCATGGCTGAAATCATAATGCATGATCATTGTGAAATTAAATGTGATTCTGAAAGCATCTCTGCATTTCACAGATGTGCTGTGAAATAGGCTAAAAATGTATGGAATATGGTATACTAAAGTCATAAACCCTATTTCCTGCTGATTCTAAGAAAACACACTATCATGAAAACCAAAGTAAATAATTTAAGGTTCACTTTAGTATGTGCTATATATGAGAACCTAAACATCTTCATTGCTACTCCACGTGTTGATCAAAGATTGGACTGAACTTCTGGCATATTAGAAGCAGGGAGAGCTTTGCTTTGTTTTAATCAATGTTATAATCTTTATTTGTCTAGTTATCATTCAGTCTTCAATCAGTGCCCCCTTTTCATTCAACTATTGCCACTAGGCTCTTAGAGCAGACAGAAAAGAGAAGACTTGAAAGTTATTATGATAAAGGTTTTTTTAACATCTTTGACAACCTGTTTCTACACCAAGGCTCATTTCTAGGCAGAGTAGTTGTGCTCTGTTGAGTTCAGTTTTCTGTAGTTGTAGCTGGATTAGGTTTTGTCTTTCTTTTCCTGACCTGCTGAGTCTGTCACAGGAGTTGCCAGATTACAGCCCAGGTTTCACAGTATTTTGATGGTGAAAATAAATGAATCATATGTATAGTGTATGTATATTTTGACTTTTGTTACCTGGGCAAGTGTCCCAGTGAGACCACACAGAGGTGTATGTCTTTTATCAGTAATCATAATATTTGAGGCTCAGGGACAGGAGACACTAATCAGCCACTTTCAGACAGCTGTTTGGCTTTTCTCTTCTGTCAGATGTCTCCTGAATTCAGAGGGATGAATAGTTCTATGCAGTTTCCAGTATATGAATAGTGATCTATATGGGTATCTGTAGATGTATGTGTTTTTAACAAGCAGTGTTCAGGATCCTATTGTGATAAGGGCACTGCAACATATTTGTAAGATATTTTCTACCATAATACTGTGGAAAGGAAGCAGAAATCATGGAACAAAGATTCAAAGCTGGGAGGTGAGCTTATTAACATGCCATTAGTGTTCTCTCACATTTTACCTTCTCATTTATCTTCCACCCTGCTTGGGTCAGGAGGAGCTATGTTGACCAAATTGTCTCTGCTTGAAACTGCTGGTACTCATAAACAAGAGAATCCTGTCATCTTAGAGAGTGGGTAGAACAGCCTGTGGACTCCTCATTAAATTGTGTGCACAGATGTTAGAGAATTGTTGCAGTTTAGTGCAGGAAGGTACCCACACTGGCTTTAAACTACTTCAGGTGGGACTACTAGAATAGCTGCGGCAGTGTGGGTGGAGCTTAGTATGGGGACTAACTTGCTGCTAAATAAAAACACATACTATAGAGTCAGAGCTTTTTACTCTTTGCAGGGATAAGGAGACCCTCAGCTAGAGAAAGCCCTATGGATCATTTTGTCTCACAGTGTTAAATCACTATGTGTTAGTGTAATTATGTATATGGGGAGCAAATTGAGGATAGGTGTTGTCTCCTGCTGCTGAATCATGCTGAGTGCAAATGTCAGGGGATTAAGCCAGCAGTGTGGAAATGTTTTTAGTTTGCAAAGATCTGTTTATATGTTGCTCTTACACAAAATACACAACTCCTTTAATTCCAAGAGAACAGTTAAACATATTGTGGTTGAGGCATGAGTGATACTGAATGATTCAGAAAGTAATTAATAAATATGTGGGTCTTGTCTAATCAGTTGATTGTTGATAGGGACAAAAATATTACTATGGAGTCTCATACAGGGAGAGTCTTGACTTACAAAACCAAATTAAGTTCCATAATTATATTCTTCTTGTTTCTTTGCTTTGACACTAGCAGTAAGTTGCTGGTATCTTATGGTTCTTATAATTTCTAAGCAGATCCTACATTATACCTCCAATTTAATATAATTGCACATCATATCATATTGAAAAATCCAGTGATTCTATTGCGGTATTAGACTTTTTAAAATTCTGTGATTTAAATACAGCTAGCAAAAATCTCAAATGTATTTCAAATAGGAGACGTATCTTGTCTCTTCTGTCAGTGAGTAGTGGACAGTATATGCTGGCTTAAAGAGCTTTGACAAGCAATAGTGTAATTGTTGCTGTCAGATTGTTCTCTGATCTTTACAAAATTATACATTTAGTTAAAGGATATGTACGTATTCAGCACCATCATTCAGTTTATTGGAAGAAGCTACATAAGGCTCTTTTCTGCGGTGTGAATGGTAAAGGATTCCTGTCCAGTGCATTGACCACTTAACCATGAGTGGCCTGATCAGAAGCTAAGATGGACAGATCAAGAAGTTGCCTGGTTTTCCTGCTTGTAGCCACATGCTCCCACTGCTCACCTCTTGAGCAAGTGGAAGTCCTCTGTGATCTGGTGTAACACCCTAATCCTCCCAAAACTACTCTTTCTGTTTTCAGGTTCCTTTTCTGCTGGTTTCTTCTTTATGTATCCTCAGCACAGAGTCCAGACAGAATCACAGCTCCGCACAGGAGGGTGCAGATGGGCTGAGAGGACCCATAGAGGCACTGTTGATAAGGATTCCTCCTGAGATTATGTTAAGCTGATCATTCAGAAAAATAGGGCTATGAATCATGAGATTTTCTTTGCTGGCATTAACAAACCAAATTACAACAGTTTGGTTATATTGAGAGATCATGAGAACAGTAATTGCTGCCAATCAGGAAGTTAGAAAAGTGCAGTTGTGCAGCACTGACTAAAGAAAACTTCAAAATCTGACACTTTTACAGAGGTATCCATCTATTTAATTCTTGTGTGGTAATTTGCAGCACTATGGGAAATTATGAAATATTAAAATGTTTCTGCCTTCATTAAGAAAGGTAAGTAATACTGAAAAAGGTTATATGAGCTTTTGTTGCCCATATATATAACAGGTGCACTTACATTCCGTATTTAGAAGCAATCTTTCCTTTAAAAGAAAAACAGTTCATAAAATTATAATGACATTTGTATCTTTTCTCCTTAGCAGCTTAGCAGGAATTTCTATAGACCTGTTTTTGGAGATTTGATTACCAGGCATTCACCAGTGTTGACAATTCCATAAAAGTCACTGAAGCAAGTGCTAGTGTAAATTGAATGTGAGTAAGATTAAAAGGAGCCTTTCATTTTTACAGTCTGGCTGCTAACTTTTTTACAGAATGGCTCTTAAGGCGTGGAACCAATTAATGTAAGAACCGTAGGCTTTCTCTGTCTTTCTCTTGTTAAGCTCTATGGCTTGAATGACTTCTCACCATATTCTGCATTTGATATTTCTACCTTATGCATCAAGTTATGTGTCAGTTTTATTCTGGAGAGTTTAACAAATTGAGGTCCCTTTCTTGTTTTAAGTTGTAAGTTTTTCTGCCAGTTGAATCTTTTTTATACCTCTCGCTTGCATCCTTTCTATATTTTATATCATAAAAATGATTTAGATTAAAACTGTACACATCAGATATGATTTTTATTTATTCACATACTGTTGATTAAAAAGCATTGCACAGTACCTGTGGAAAAGTTCTTAGATGAGTCTCATTTGATAATGAATCTTCATTTGCCATAAATCAACTCTGTGACAGTTCCATGAAATGGAGGCTCTGGTGGCAATTTTGGCTCATACGAATCTATCTTTTCACCTTCAATCTCTCATTCTTCCTACCTTTGTCATGCAGCTCCATGCCTTTCATTAAGATTTGTGTAACTGTCACTGGTCTGGAGAAGGAAATGTGGAAGAGTTTAAAAATGAGGGGGAAGGTGTTATTTCAGATGTAGATTAAGTCTCTCATCATGTTCATAGGGCAGCTGCACAGACTGCGGTGGAACAGCAGCTGGGATGCTGTTCAGGCTGAGAATGAGGAGGAGAGGCAATTCCTTCAGTTAGTGATGCTGGCAAAGGAAGGTGTTTTTCAAAGCAAGCTGCCCATTTCCATGTTAAAAAATGAAATGATTTGTTTGGCAAGACCTACTTTTCCCTAAAGTCTTGTTGTCCCAGATGAATAGTATATATATTTTTAAAGCATAAATTAAAGTACGTAATTTGTAAACTTTTCAATTTCTTTTTCTCTGAATTGACGTCCAGCTACCTGTCTTATACTAGAGCAAGCAGGTTATCTTGCTTACTTGTTTTCAGCATTACAAAATAGTATGTCTCACACTTAACCACAAAATGACATGAATAAGTAAGAAATCTTCACTGTCTGGTTCAATAGAATCCTTGAACCTAGACTACGCAAGTCTTTTGATATTTTAAACTGCTTATAGATATTTCAACACCCTACTTAGATGCTCATAGGTTGGAAATTACTTCTTTATCCTTCTGTTATAGTTACTCACTTCTTTATCTTTTGCAAATGGCGAGAAAAAATATTTTGTCACTTCTTCAGCATTGTTAATATTCTCCCTATACCTATAAGTGGGTTTATGTCACTCTTCAAATTTAAATTCTTTTTTTATTCCAAAATGCTTTTAAAGACTCTGCTTACTTCCTCAAAAATAAATTTCATTTTATATCTTTTGCACCTCTCATTTCTTTTTGCATCAATATTAAATGCAATTTGTTTAATTTTTTGCCCACTTGTTCAAGTTGTGTTTTCATTTCAATGCTGCACAATGGAGCATATTTTAAACAAAGAGATTATTCCTCTTGACTGCAGAATCCTCTAATAAACTTTTATTGAAGAAATACTACTGGTAAAGCTTTTGCAAAACATACAAACCTGAAATCTATACTAGTTTGCTACTGCATGCCAGATAAATTCATTTGATAACATTTACTGATTAACTTTGCAGTCCATGCAGCTGAAAATCACTTCTTATTTATCTTTGGACACAGGGGTTTTCATATATATCAGATCAGAAATCAGAAGAGGCATCAAGGTAATTTTTTTGTGAATTTGCAAACTAAATTGTGGAGATAGCATTGCACATCTATAAGGTATGCTTACATGCACAAAACATACAAAATTTGTATGAATAATTTATTAATTAGATTCCAAATGGTTTATTAAAAAAACCCTAACCAACCAACCAACCCAAAACCCCCAAACCCCAAAACCTAAATTATGCTATCTAATTCTATAACTTATCTGATTCTGGGCTAGAACACTGATATGGAAATAGAAATTATTTCCTCATTTCTCATATCCTTTTCATGATTAAATCAGTCTCATAACAGATTTGACTAAGAAAGGCTACTTTGGCCAATTATTTTCAATACTCTATTTCAGGAATTTCCTTTCTGATGTATTTGCCAGCCCAGTTTGTAGTAAGAATTGATTAACAGGAAGTACATTTTATTCTAATGTCTTCATGTTGTATTCAATTATATTTAGCCTGATTATAAATGAGACAAATAATATATTAAAATTAAAAATACTATATGCCACTAGTATAGTCCTCGATATAGCTGAGAGAAATCTATTAATTGGTCCAGGAATTGAAAATTCCTCTGTTGGTGCTATAAATTCACTTGATTTTTCTTGAGCAGTCAATTAAACATTTAGGTATCTGAATTACATCAGA
This sequence comes from Thinocorus orbignyianus, assembly GCA_013400375.1. Taxonomy (NCBI): domain Eukaryota; kingdom Metazoa; phylum Chordata; class Aves; order Ciconiiformes; family Thinocoridae; genus Thinocorus; species Thinocorus orbignyianus. The sequence continues at coordinate 131,386 of VXBW01004781.1, forward strand.
TACTGGAAAAGTTCTTAGAACTCTCAGGTGTCTATATCTCTACATACAATTATGTGCAAAAGTTATTTCTACTAGTACCAGCACTAGCTTACATCGTCCACTTTGCAGTGACATTTGGTACGTAGAAGTGCATGTATCCTCTTTGTCAACAAATACCCACATTAGGTTGCACTTCTCTTTAGGGTTCCTCTATTGGAACACACAGAGCAGAAGATAATCAGTCTTGAAGCGTAAGGAAAGCTAAAGAATACTAATTAAGAAGAAAATGTTTCACTTCTTCCAAAAAAGAGAGAAGCTCAGATGGAGGGAATGGCTTGACTAATGCTACACTTACATAGATCCTTTAGATATGAATGTCATCAAATTTCAGGATGCCAAAAATACACATCAAAATCCACACCGAAGTAGCTCCAAGAAGGTCAGTGAGTTATGCAAATTTTATGTGATGCTGTATGTTAGAACTGCAGGGATAAAGCAAGATGGCAAAAGCCATGAACAAAATTAAAGGAAAGAATACTGGAGAGAGAAATCTGTAAATTAGGAAAGAGTGGGAATGCCATTTCCAATGAGGAGAAGCAGAATATTTGTATGTTTGCCTAAAGATTGGACTGGGTAGGTCTGTGTCCAGCTCTGGAGTCCTCAGCGTAGAAAGGACATGGACTTGTTGGAACGGGTACAGCAGAGGGCCACGAAGATGATCAGAGGAATGGAGCACCTCTCCTATCATGACAGGTTGAGGCTGTTCAACCTGGAGAAGAGAAGGCTCCAGAGAGACCTTATAGCAGCCTCCCAGTGTCTGAAGGGAGCCTACAGGAGAGCTGGAGAGGGACTGTCTGGAAGTGTAGTGATAGGACAAGAGGTAACGGTTTGAAATAGGAGGAGGGGAGATTTGGATTAGATATTAGGAAGAAATTCTTTGCTGTGAGGGTGGTGAAGCACTGGAACAGGAAAGCTGTGGCTGCCCCATCCCTGGAAGCATTCAAGGCCAGGCTTGATGGGGCTTTGAGGAACCTGATCTGGTGGGAGGTGTCCCTGCCCATGGCAGGGGGGTTGGAACTCGATTAATGTCCCTTCCAACTCTAACCATTCCAAGATTCTATGACCCACTAGAGGCATGCACATAAGAAAGAACAGCAAAGTCATCTCATGTTACTGTAAAAGCAAATGTCATTTACGGGGCCCTTGGGTTGCCTTACAACGTGTATACAGGCAGCCATACAGAACGCATCAGTTTACCCCTGGGATAAATTTGTGTAGCCTCAACACAAGGATGCATTCACATATTGTGGACATGACAATGTTTGGATTAGAGGAAGGACTTGTGCTCAGGTGACATTCAAAACAGCCCTTTACAGCTTCCAATGGTAGAAGTGTTAAAACTGACATTCCCTTACAGAATATTATGAAGTTCTGCCATAGTCCCTCTTTTGTCCCTCTTCCTTTCAGTTCCCTTCTCCATCCCACAGTGTTTGCATAAATCCCGCACACATAAAGCGGTGCCTGATAGTTTGGGGATTTACTGGACTTCATTCTGTATTTTCTGAACTGCATATATTCTGCAACAGCACAAGAACTAGATTGTTGCTTTAAAAAAAAAAAAAAACAGGAGGACTAGCATGCTTTAATCTTCTAAGTTTGTTTTGTGTATTTAGTATTCATTAGCTGGTTATAGATAAACGTCTAAAATGTGGTACCAGTTTTGGGAAAGTCACAGGGAACATAAGGAAATGCAATTATATATTGTATGACGTATAAAAAATCTAGACAAGCATCACATTGTGCAGCATGGTGTCATAATTAGAGAACTAGCAAACACTTGACATAACAAATTAAGACTCCCGGCTGTTATAATGCAAAGAGCAATCACTCACTAATATCCCTAGGAATAGCTTTCAAAAAAGCAGTAGACCCTTCTGTTTCCTCTTTAGCTACTGTTGAAGATAAATTACAGCTTTGCTGTCATCAGACTATAATTTTTAGGCTTGTTTTCTAAGGAAGTGCAGTTCATTGTTATTGCATTACCCTTGTGTACGCATCTGCCTGTTCAGCTGCCTGTCTGCGCTCTCGAATTAACTTTCTAAACTGATGGGTAATATCAGTCAGACTTGACAGAAAGGTAAGAATCTCGGAGATTTGAAAAATAGCAATGAAAATCACATTTTCAGTAGAGGGGAAAAAAAACAAGTAAGTGTCCTTAATGAGGAGAGGACAGGCAGATCTCAGCTGCCATCCACTGCCACCCGCTCCTTCTGGCAGCAGTAGGAGGCTCTGAGACAGCCATGGTGTATTCTTCTGGCTGAGGGGGGGTCAGAGAATGTGTGAGGCACCTCAGAGAAGGGCATGAAGATCCATGGATGTGGTGATGGCTTGGCAGCATGGCAGACAAGGGAGAAGGCTATCACAAGAATGCACTGTGAAATCATAGTTGTTAAAGTAGGATAAGTGGGATGTGGAAACAAAATCCTTAGGAAATCAGGCTTTACTCATTCTTTTCTACATGGAACAGTTTTGTTTACTTGTTAGGTTAGGGAGGATGGGGTGGGAAGAAGAGAGGTATAGCAGTTTCTTCAAGCTCTCCAGAAGATTTCAGAGACCAAAATTTTTATTGTTATGTGATGTGTTAGAGCTATAGTTCAGTACCAGATCTGATTTTTGTAACATTCTGAAGCTTCCTATGATGGGTTGAATTTAGCCAACTGCATGTTGTCTCTTTTGTGTGCTCTGGATATGTGGAGATATGACCCTCTTTGCTGTTAATGAAGTTTGTGATGACAGTCTCTACATTCATCTACATCCAATTCCGTACCAATCTGGTAACAGCTGAAGCCCCATAAATAGAACATCCTTCTTAATGTTACCATCTAGCAAATACAATAGCATAAATAATATATCTCATATAACTATGAAGCAGCAAAAACCAAATAGCTTCTTCTTATATCTGGCAAAGTTTTTTAAATTATCTTTTCAGATCTCTTTAATACCCTGAGTAAAACAGGTGAACTTTAAATCACCGCTGTCTTAATCAGTTTCAAACACAAACAGGAAAGTGTCCATGATGGGCATTCCATTAAATAAGCTATTTTTTGCCATCCTTCATGCAAGCTTTAAAAACACTGCAGCCTGTCTGTTTTCAGTAAGGGACAGCCAGGTAATGCAGAAGGAAAAGAAGACATACTTTCTGTCAAGACACATTTGTCTTGAAACAAAGAAGAAACAGAAGAATGTGCTGTAACTTGGTAAGGATTAGCAGAAAACTAGATTTGTGGATCTCCTTGTAGATGATCCACATGGTTTATGATATAACCTGTAATGACACGGCCAGACTGCTTTTTATTCTACAGAATAGACAGGTTTTTGTAAAGGTAGGATCTTCTTTTTTTTTCCCCAGCTTGCTGCACAACAATTTTACTTCCAAGACTTATTTATTGTACAGTATTTAAGTCTCAAGATAAATGCACAGAAGAATTGGCTCATCCTACTAAAGAACACCTTGGAAAGTTAAGTAATGTGCTTACAATAAAACAGTATTTTTAAGGCAGCATTCTGTTGTCTTTTTGCTAAAAGCACTGTGGGAGTGAATTCTCTCCCTGTAGCCATGGGCCCAAGCCTTTATTTTAGATCCCATTGTCCTTGTCTGACAACTTCTTTATTGAAGTTCATGTTTCATTCAGCTCTTGGCCCTTTTCTCGCATTTATAGGCTAATATCCTGTGCCAGTTACTGAGTTTTTCTACCATCACCACCTGGTTCACGATCAGCAGAATATTTTCTAATACGGAAAATCTGTATTTTTCTTTTAGTCTCATTCCTACAAGTATCTGAATTATTTAAATTGATATTTTTCCCTGAATATTGATCCTTAGGCAGAATTCTGCCGGAAAAAAGTATTATTCTCCATTTTTATAATGTAATATTTATGAAAAATGTAAACCAGACCATGATAATGACTGGTGTTGAGGAGCTTCCATAATAAGCCATCAGCCTATAGGACATTTCATTAAATTCTTTTCTATGTTTACTATCTCATCCCTATAACAAACAAACAAACAAAGAAGAAATGTGAATTAATGTGATAGAAATTAGCTTCTTCATTTTTTGAAACAGGTAATTGGAATCTTTTCATTCTTTCCTTCTCCACGGGTTCACTAAATATTATTGCAATTTGTATTAATGACACAAATTTATGATGCACATTCATAGTGCGTGTTCTATAGGACTTTATATACGTTCATAGCTGGTACCTCAAGATTATTTGGAAAAATTGCATTGAAACAAAACATGACAAAAAAAATGCTTAAGTGATCTTTACCAGAGCTGTCTCTTTCAGACTGGCATTCCTGCTAGAGCAATTACTATCCTCTGCAAATCCATGCATTAACATCCAAAAAATATGGGAATTTAGCAAATTTTCTACCTCCTTGAAAAAAGATGTCATTGTGCCTTTCAGTATTGCAAAGCATATTTTCCGTGACAATTCTCGTATTCAAACTTCAATATAATGTCAGTAGGCTCTACCATTTTGTGTTCTGTATAAAACGATAGATTATCTTTCTAGTACTAGTTTAAAACACTAAAGCCTTCTTAAGAACACTGCATTATAATTTTGGATCTTGCAGTAATTTAAGGATCATTACAAAACCACATCTTCTACATTCTTAAATAATGTGATTGGAAACGAAGTATTGTAAGAAGTAGTTTTCTTTCATTAGCAGCTGGCAGAAAAAATGCAGTATTTTTTAGTGACTAATCTGCTTCTCTTCATGTTATCTACAAAGACATTAGTTTCTTTAAAAATTAACATATTTACTTTCGTTGCCCAGATCTTGGAGACTTTCTTCATTGATTGCCAAATATGCTACTGAAGTCATGTTACTGTAGAAAATCAAAAGGAAAGGCATTTTGAGAGATTTCCCTTAGGAAGAAATGGTGGAAAACTTCAGCCTGAGCCTTAATCTGATAGCTACTGTTGACCTCCACAGGAGAAAGCATCGTGTGTGCTTTGTCTGCAGCCTCCGGTGAACAACATTTTTCCTATTTTCATCAGGATCATGATGAAAATGTTAAATGTTTGCATTTGGCGTATTAAAGCTTTCTCTACAAAGGGAATTCTTTTTTTCTTTTACATTACCAACATCTGACCTAGGAAGGAAGTATTTCCCGAATCTGACAACCTATCCTGTAGGCATCTTGTCAGATATAGGAATAGTTTAAAAAAACAGCTAGGGAAAAATATAAATGGCATAACAGGAAAGCGTCCTCACATGGTGCTGTTTTTTAGAGATAAATGATCTACTTCCCTGTCTGCTGGTGACCTTCTAACCCACAAGCACCATCCCTTCCCAACCTCCCTGCACCTTGAGGCAAGGCAGCTACAGACAAATAAAATATAAAATTTTGTATGAAAAATTATAGCCTTTATCTTACATTATACCCACCATTTTCATTGTTTGCTTCCTTGTTGTTTGATAACAAATAATCATTCTTTCATCACCTTCTCCTTGCCACTCATGAATATATACCAGGGTCTTTCTCTCTGGCATCTTTCACCCTGGAATTAACACTGACAAATCATCAGCTTTTCTCCAGCATTCTCTTGACATGCTGCAAATCTGCCACTTTTTTGCTGAGTGGGATCATGTCAAAATAAGTTCCTAAACCCCAGCAGTTTATGTGCCTAATGACTGAGGCCTCCTGCCTGTCTTCATCTGCCCTCACATATTTGTGAGAATATTGCCTGTGTGAGAAGACATCATGACAAGGTGGGGCTCCATGATGATCGTGACACTGGGATTGTTTGTCCCCTGATTCAGCTTAACATCTTCCTGCCATGAAACTTTTCTTCTTAGCAACTTAGGAGCTGACAAACTGGTTGGAGCAGCTTAAGTTTTATTTACAGATTCATCTAAAGGAGGCACTTTTTCTCCTTAATGCTCCTCTGCCTGCATATTAAAGGCAAGATTCTGTCTGTGGGGGGCAGGAGCAACCTGACACATACTCACGCTCATGGGGCAAACACCTACACAGCACTTGTGTGAGGAGCACAAGCCTCCAGTCATTTGCCCACAAATTTAATTTTATTTGTAATTTTTTTTCCATTTTCTTTTAAGTTGGTTTTATTTATGGTTATTGTGGTGCGTTTTTTTTTTTTCTCTCAGGGGTCAGAAATGGGGAGTTTTGCAGCCTCTTCCTTTCTGCCATGGAAATCATTATACATTCAAACTTTACTCACTGCATCACCTCACTCTGTCACTCTGCATTGGCCTCAGTGTACTGTGAGACTTTTGGAATGACATTTATTTGTACAAACTGAGGATCTTGTCCAGATATATTGAAACCTTGGTTGCCATCCAGGTTTAGCAGGAGAAAGCATATGGTATTTGTTTAGAACATTTTCTTCCTCCATAGTTCCAGGTGATGTTTGAAATGAGCCTTCAGATTGAGTAGTTCTCATCGCATTATGGGTTCAAGGAGGTCAGGCAATTCTTGCAAGCAAAACAGTCTGAACTCAGGGAAATTATACTAAATTTAATTTACTGTAAATTAGCACAAACTTCTGATCACTTGAGTTATGAGTAAGAAAAAAAAAAAGGAATCTTAAGTAAGCAAGCACTACCTCCTCGGCCTCCCTTTCCTAGTGTGAAGTCCCCTTATTTTCACTGCAGGTTATGCTCCCACTCCCTTTGGTGAGGCAATGGGCAGTGCAAGCAGTTGGAGTCAAGTACACAATGGTTTCTGTCTGATGCCGCTTGCTGGTTTTCCTGGCCTGGCATCTGTGGCCTTCATTCCCTCAGAGGTGCCCCTCCATGGTGTTGAGGTTCTTCCCACCCTGTCATGGCTTTCCTGTGGGCTAAAGTCCCCTATGAATAACCCCTTTATGAACAGGGACTTTCCTTCAGAGTGCCTTTGGCCACTTTTTCACCACAGCATCTTCAACAGCACATCTCCAGCTTCTCCTCGCCATGTGCCTCCAGCTGTCGGTCTCCGTGAGCCTGCGTCCATCTTCCTCACCTCAGTAGCTGCAGGTTTTTCATAAATAAGCTGAGGCTAGGATACCACAGGCTGACCTACCTGGCTGCAGTTTTGGCATGTCATGTGCAGAGGTGGCTGGGCTCAGCTGTGACTGGCACAGAAGAGTTCATGGCCTCTTCCAGCACAGCTCCCCACCACAGTATCTCCCTACTGAAACCCTGCCATGTACGTCCCGCATGACAAGTAAAGCTGAAAGCCCAAGCTTTGTGCTGGATTGGTGTTCTTATAATGTATATCCTCTTTCAAGGTTGATGAACCAGTCAGGAATGTATCAGGAAGTTAAGTCCTCTCTTAAATCTTAATCTTCTCTTTGAAATATTTGGCAATGGAAGCATTCTTTGGAAAAAGAGGTATTAACACATTCATATGGGCGTGCACAAACGCTCTCCTTTTCCACTACCAGGTGCAGTGGAATCATTACATTTGTTTCTGTTGTTTGGAGCTCCTTAGGGTCATGACATATTCTTCAGACTTACTTCTTATTTCCTGATCGATGGAGATGTATCCACAGTCAAGTGTAAAATGATATTCATGTACCTTCTGCCAGGAAAGGGGGAAAAAAAGTAAAAAGAAAGAACAACAAAAGAGAGAGAGAAGCTTTTCTGATAAGACTGAAATCAGAACAAGATTGCTTTTGATAAAAGATTGATGAAGAGGCATTCACTGCTTGCAGGAGAAAACATTTGTGAAAACAATTGATTCTGGAAGCTTTTGATAAGACATGCAAAAAATTTTCATTTTAATATTTACCACTTGTTGCAAAATAGATAGGCAGCTTCTGCGTGATGAGGTCATGAAATACGAGATTGGTTCAGGCAAATTCATTACTTTTTTCCTCTTTTTTTTCCTCTTTTGATATTAGTCTGCCCCTTCCCAACTTCATATAATGTAATTTTTCTGTCATGTTTTATAAAATACTTGGATGCACATCTGGTATGTGAGCATGCAAGTAGGCATAAAAATATATTTCAGAGCAAAGAGGGCCTAGGTTGACGTACTAAGAGTCAGTATTTGTAAACCATATTAGAGATAAGCTCCGTAAGATCAATCCTCTTCTATGGATTTGTGTTAAATTACATTGACTGGTGCCAGGGCAGCCTGCCCTATTTAGGTTTTTTAGAAATCCATGAAATAGACCTTAAGGGTTTAAATCAATAAAAAAAACTACTTATGTAGGTATTCTGCGATATTCTTGTAGAATTCTTGTGTCATGTGGGACTTGATTTTATGTCTAATTTAAACAAACAGGAAAATAAATGCAAGAGCAGGGGAAGAAGAGTGTTCCACGAAACAGGTGCAACATCCGTTAAAATTGCAGCACACTACATTACTGTTCAGCCTAGACATTAACAGTGCAGATGCTGCCATGCTTCTTAGTGCTTTTTTGAATTTTTCCTGACACATTGCAGGGCAACTACAATGATCAAATGCCTGTGCTTAGATGAGAATAGCAGCTGTGGGTGGGAGTGGGAGCCAGATGCAGCCAGTGGTACCAGAGAAAACTTTTCTGTAAGAGGAGAAACTGGAAAGCCTTAAACTGTTTATGAGAGAGAGAAAATCAGTAAAGGGACGTAATGAACATGTATAAAATAACAACTGTAAAATTACTATAGATTAGAAATTTCCCTTCAGTTGTTTTGTGCGTGATGTAGTGGGAGTTTATAGTATGAGTGCTGTAGTTTGAGAAAAAACATTGTTATAGCTACCATGTTGACAGGCCCTTTGGAAATGAAGGCAGTAGGTTTCCTAGAGCTTTTTCAGTTGTGTTATAAACTGTATATCTATGTTTGAATAAGAAAAATATCTAGAAAGACTAGGAAATGAAAGGATCCTTACACTAATAGTACAGGTAAAAAATCCATCCATGGGATAATTTTGTTGTAACTGCAGAGTTTCTTACAATTTTCCCCTGAAACAAGTGGTAGTGAGCAAGGTAGACCCTGATGGGTCATCCAATCTGGCAATTCCTCTCTTCTCATCAAGTTACTATTGTAGAGCACACCAGTTCTTTAATTGAATTTTGTGTCATAATCCTCCTATTCTTTGCTGCTTCCCTGCTCATATTCTTCCTGCCAAAGTATAATATTTTAGTATTCTTTAAAATTAAAGAAACATTGTTAAACAATAAAAGGAAAACAAAACCTGACCTTTTCTTACAGTTAAAAGCCTTGTAGAGTGAAAATTGTTGCACTTAGTTTGACGGGGAAGGTGTTTGAAGATTCTGTTTTGCAGCTCAGAGGGAAAAGACATCTCACAGGATGTTAGGAATTTATGAAAGTAATTAGTGATGTTTTACTGAATACTAGATTAAACATTAGCTTGGAAAGCTATGTAAATGTCCTGAGTGCAAGAAAGAGCTGCCCCAGGGCTTCAAGGATTTGCATATGTTCATTTAGAGAAACTTTCAACTGCAACTTAAATATGTATAACTGTGTTTTAATCTCTATCACAGACTGATTTGTGCAATTTGTGGAGCATAGATTAAAATTAACTTTGGGTTTTGTTTTTGGTTGGTTTTTTTTTTTTCCTCATGTGCAGGCAGCTTTTGATAGTGACGTTTTGTCTTTGTGACTATATGAAGACGGCCTAAGTGGTACATCAGTGTTTGTACTGAGCCAAGCTAAGTACTGAGTTTGTGCTGTGCCACAGCTCCTGAAGAACTGATTTATTATGATTAACCCAAATATTAAATGGAAGTTTTTTAATGGTTTAAAACATAATTTGGAAAGCACGCCTTTTATCCATTTCTTCTTAGGTTTTTTTCCCCTCAGGTACAATGGAGAAATTGTCACATTGCTGTCAGAAAATGACAGCACAGGTTTGCAAGTGTAGTACTCCGATCTGTAAGAACATTGACTCCCTGTAGCAGTATCTGTATGATTTTTCAGGTTTTTTTTTGAAAGGTTTTTATACAGAAAGCTTTGTAGAGCAAAATTCCACCATTTTTGCAAATGACTTGTGGCTGTATCTTTGAAGGTGATAAATAGCAGCAATTTTGCATGTAAAAAATTTGCAGGAGAAACATAAACCCTTGCTAATTAAAACAGAAAAGAAAATCGGATACAATGCATATGGTTACACTTAATGAATACATGTGATTAGCCTTACCAGTTGTCTTGCAGTAATTTTTACATGTTCTTTTTGAAGAGTTGTGTTAGAATATTACATGTATGCAGAGGAGATCACAGACAGCTAGATGTCCAAGTTCACAGATGGCCATTAAGCTGCATTTGTGCCTGTCCCTTGCTCCATCTCCTTATGAACTCACATTTGTGAGCTTAACTCTCCTGGATAATTTAAGGCAGAGATGTCCATACTCTTGGTAGTGTGTGTGTGTGTTTTTTGCATAATTTTGTGTGGATGGAAGCCCATGCTGGCAAACCTCTGCTGCTGTGTGATCAGGTGCGTGCATGCAGTCAAAATGCAGCTGTGATCAGGGACAGATTGTCCTAAAACCCGGTATGCACGAGGTTGGAAGTGCACCTAATACTGTGACAGAGGACATGGCTGCCTGGCCCCGAACTGATTCTGGTCTTTTTGCTACTGGTGAATAAAAAGATTTCAGAAAAAAAAGGAGTCATGAACAGTTTGGGTTTGCACTACAGGTAAAGTATGTGGGCTATTCTTGGATGTGTACTGTAAGTACTGTGGACAAATGAACCTTTAGCAACTGCTGGAGCTTTGGCATTTCCACCATGTGCAATCATACCTTGATACTGAGTAGATCCTTCCTTCCAGAATGAAGTGACATCATAATGACAGGTTATCCATTTAGTCTATGCTTACAAAATCAAAGTGTTGTTTTGTAGTAAAGAAAGCTGTAGCAAAAGTGATGATTCCATTTCCATGTTAAATACCTCACATGTCTCTTAAACTGAATTTTGGGGTTGTGCATTGTCACCACAAGACAGTGAAACACTTTGTCAAAAAAGGCTGTTTTTCAAGCTTATGCCCATTAGGTTAATATGACTCTAACTTAATTTCTGGTGTTTATATCTGGAAATGACTGTGATTTAACTTGCATCACTGTAATGTGGGTTTCTGTGCTAAGACTGGCAACAAGATTACCAATTAGTACTTTGGTCTAATACTTTTTAGTGTGGTGCATACTATTAAAACCAGTTTATTTCCTGTATTTCTAGCTTTATTCTATTCTATTTTGCACGTTTTTACAGAAAGGTGTTTCAATGCTTCTTCTCAGGCCCATACTCAGATCCTGGTCTTATGTTTCTCACTGTCCACCCTGTTTGTATCATCTTCCACAGAACCCCAACTGCCTGAGCTCATAACCCTTCTAAACCACCACAAAACAGGACCTAATGCCAAATTCTTATGTAACCGATCCACCTGGTCAGCTAATCAGTGGGGGCATTTATGTTAAGATAGGGGCATAAAATAACAGCCTATGTATGGATGGTTTTCTGATTTAGCATCTCCATGCAAGCAAACAGGTCCTATGCTATGTCCTTGTAGTTCCTTCAAGGGGTATGAATACTGCCAGCAGCAGATGTATCCGTTTCCAGTGTCAGCAAATGAGTTCCAGGTTAAATCATGCAAGTAGCAGTAAATTTATGAATAATAACAAGAAAAAAGTGTTTCTAATATTTAAGAAAAAAAAAACAAACATAAAATAGAACTTTTTATATGGTTGCAAAAGATTGAGGAAGACTTTTATCTCTGCATAGCACTTTAGAGAAATGACTTTGAACCCTTTTTACCAGAGAAGCAAATGAATTTCTGTCTCAAGGGTTCTATGCTGAAAACTATCGTCATCTCCCAGTTGTCTAAGTCTTTGGGTTTTTTATGGAATGCTGGATAAAGACAGCTTCTACAGTGACTGAGAAGAAATATAGGTAACCTGTACCTTGAGCACTCTAGGTCCTCTTAGATCTATTAGTTAAGTCCACACAGGTGCCTCCAACCCCTTTCAAAGTGTAGTGCCCTAAGGCAGTTTGCGTTCACTGGTGTGGGTGTGCAGCTTGTTGGAACTTAGAAATGTAGCTTGGCTGCTGCTTTTCCAGACCAGCTAAAATAGTGCTAAAATCTAAAGATATGCAACTTGAGCCCGACAGAGCTCTCATCCTGCTTGTCTTGTGTGAAAGCCACAATGTGCTGTATCTAGAAAACTGTATTAGACTGGTAGTAGCCTGTAATGAACAGTATCCAAAACCTGAGCAATATTCTTAATTATTTGTAAATAACATTGCATCCTTTGATCTTGCTTTTTGTTCCCTACCCCTTCCCAATCACAGGGCAACTGAAAAGAGTTTTTGGTAATTTATTTTCTTTATGAGTTGGCTATATTAAAGTACTTGTATACATTTGATTCCTGTACTTTAAAAAGCAACAACACACAAAATCAAGAAAAAGTTGATGTACACAAATTCTTGCTGGTACAAATTTACCTAAAGACCTGAAAGTTGCGGGTGCTGTGGAGTACAACTGCTACGAGAACCCAAGTAAACTGAGTTTCAGTACTCTGCCTGACTTAAAATAAATGAATTTTCTACACATTTTAGAGATTAAAGATGCAGCCATCTATTGAAATTTGCAAATTAAAAAAGATCTAGCTGCTGTCCCTTGTGTTTGAATTACACAAACATCTTATGGCTCAATAAGGGAAATTTCTTCCCTAGGTAGAAGCTCAGGAAAGCTGCTAGATCTGTGGCCCTCTCTAATCACTCAAAACAGCCCATGCCTGTTTTCCCTGTTATTCAATTCCAGTGGTGCTTGTTTGAAGAATGGGGGATAATTTATGCTATACTTGTAAGGATTTCAGTTTTATGTCCTGTTAATTGCAGCCAGCCAACTCTAGCATCATTTGAATGGACACTGATGAAAGCATGTGAATATAAGCTCTGCTTCATTCTTAGCTGTGCTTCTAAACGTGCACATACTGTTATTGAATTCACTTCAGAGCTTTCCTCACTCAAGGCAAAGAGGATAAAAATAAAAGGAAAAAAAAAAAGAAATATGACTTTGCTTGTTATTGGCATGAATGTTTTCAGTCACATTTTGAGAGGGACCTAAGCCAAGGCTGGACAAGATCAAAGAGCTTTAGGAAGCTAAAATTTGTAACATCTGTACCACAAAACATGGTGTTGACCCTTGCAGGGATAAGAGCAATGCCGGCTCTTACTTCTTAGTAAGATGAAAATTCCAGGACTGTTAAAGCCAGTCTCTAACTGAAGTCAGAAAGTGTTCTCACACCATGATATGATAATTAACACAAAGAAGTGCTGTGAGGCACAGAGGGTGCTGTGAGAGGTGCATCTTACCTATTGGAGTACCCATCTACTCTGATAAAAAGCCTGCTAAAAGACAGGGACGATGCTTGCTGTGTTCTGACGTGACAATCCCTGTCACAAAGAGCTAGAAGCTGTGCTGGTAGTTTCTCTGCTTTTTCTTGTTGAAGTGTGGCAGTCATTGCCTTCATCTTTTTTTTTTTTTCTTTCTTTTTTTCCCTTCTTTTTCTTTCTTTCTTTCTTCCCTTCATTGTGTGGTTGAATTACCTGTTTTCCAGCTTTAAAAGGTGTCTGTACTGTACTGCTTGTTCAGCACTAATACAGAGATGGTTTCCAAGTCCAGGCTTACAAAGCTTAATTCCCATTGCTAAGCACAATTCGCAGGAGTTTGCATGCTTTCTTGGCACAACTGTTAACAAGGCTTTTTTTTCTTTCTTTTTTTTTTTTTTTTTTTAAATAATAGATTTTTAGATTTGATTTTTAGTGGAGCTAGCTGAGCGAATCAGATCTGATCCTCTGGAGAAATCATTATGGTGGTTTTACTAGGTACAGGAGTAGAAAGAAATAAGCAAGAATTGTTGTAAAACCTGTTGAATCTCCACCGTGTAAGAAAAATTGTCAGCTAATCTTTTAAGCAAAAGGGGGATATTTCTGAGCAGAGGGCAGCATTCATTTCCTAATATTCATTTAGTCATTGTATGGTACCTTTTTCTGTTTCCTTCAGTCTCTATAAATCTAGATAAATGCAAGAACGTAAATTTTAATACAAGTATTACCTTTAAACCACTGTAGTATCTCTCTCACCCCCTCCCCACCCCCCTACTCACCTGGATAATCTGAAATGTGTCTGCTGATGCGTTTGATGGGAACTCAGAATTAGACAATTAGGGTGGGCTTGCACTTCTGTCTTAGTTTGAAACAGGAGTGTGCTTTTGAAATGGATCATCCCCATTTACCATGTCTTGCTTTGCATCATGGAGCATCCTCAGACTAAATGAAGTAGATGCCTTTTGAATATAACTAAACAGAGAGATCAGTTTCAAGACTTCAATTACTGCACTCCATTTGCAAAAGAGCATGCAGTCATTAAGGCAAGACTAGAGATAGTCTAAACTCCAAAGAACTCACTCAACCCAAACCCCACAGCCCCTAAGCTCTAGCGTATCTGACAGGTCCTCAGTATCAACTGTTTTTCTGGGGAGAGCTGCTTCTTCTGTTCTGTATTGCTTGGTAATGCAAGTTAGGTTGTTTGCTTGGCTTCTTGCTCTTGTAGACAGCCTGATGGACCTGAAGAAACCTCCAGCTCAGGAAAACCTATAATTTTTGCAGTTTTGACACCATTGAATTTCACAGCACGTGTCTGTCGGAATGGTCGGAGTGGGAAGCCGTAACGATGAGTCTGAATATGAGTATGGTTGCTCTCCTTTATTCAAGTTTCTTACAGAGTTTATATAGACAGTTAAAAGAAGCACACACTAGCAACAGCTACATGATTGGCTTATAGTCTCTGTTCAAACACCTAGAACACTCACACAATTGGTGTAAAGTTCTTGTTTGTGTGCAGCGATGTTTTTCCCCTTTTCCCAACTGCCGTTCCGCTTATCTTGTTTCTCATGTAGCTGCTTCTTCATACATCTACTTTTCAAGGACAGTTCACAGCAACCTCTAAGCTCTTATCTACATCAAAGACTGGGCTGCTCATTGCAATCAAGTCGTGCCCCTTTTCACTCAGCCATTCCTCCACACATGTCCCTCCCTCATGAATGCTCATAGATTCCCACTCTTCCTGCATGTGTTTTCAGAACGCAATTCTTGATCTGAATCAAATTATACAATTTTTCATTCACATGAAAATATCTGAATATTCCAGATTTTTCATACGCTCAGAGTAAGAGTTAGGACTTGCCTGTGAAACACCTAGAAAAAGCATGTGATATGTTGGAAACTGAGTGTATGCAAAAGAGAGAAGACCATGATACAGAAAACTTCAAATATAATTTTCAGGAATCTCATTTGTTTTAATAATCCATGCTTTCCTAACTAAATCTGAACTCCCCTTTTGTAGTTTGGTGCTATATCACTGGAGATTTCTATCTTAAAGTTGAATGTTCTCAGGGGGAAATTGAAGATTTTTTGCAGGTAAGGATAAAAGCATACTCTTAAAGCAGGTTTCCTTTATCTTTTTTATGGGTCATTATTCTCTTGTTCTGGTGTTCAAAACCATCTTTCATCTGTAACTCAACAAGGCTTTCTCACCTCCCTTTTATACTGGTAGATTTAATATACAAGTGGTTTATTTAGCAGAATGAGTCTGGATTCACATTTATGTCATGCTTTCCATTGATGCTAGACATTTTCTGAAAAATCACACAGACTACTTAAAAGTAAAACGAAGGATTTCTTCATTTTAATAGCAAATTTTAATTATTTATATTATGTTTTCTTGGAATTCACCTTGGTTTTGTTGGTTTGTGTTCTTCCTCTTAAAATAAAACATGATTGCATAAAGCATAAGAAGGAAAGAGGAAACAAACTATGCCCACATGTACTGAGTGTAGGGATTAATTTATTACCTGAGTGCTTTCTGATATAGCATGTACTTTACAGTTACGGATTGTAAAGAATCTGTAAGATGTGGAACTATTTTGTAACATACCTAACTATACCTCTGGCAAACCCTTCCCAGTCTCTTCTACCCCAAAGTAAAATTCAGTTAGATATGCAGCTGTACTATGTAGATTTTCCAGCAATGCCCTGTCGGTTTGTTTATCCTGCTGCGATATTTTTGGTAGGCATATCCCAAATATCAAATCTAAGACCGTTTTCACCTGGCATGGTAATTGCTAAGTTAAAAGCAAGCCTTCAGGTAAACTCAGGGAAAGCTCTTGATTTCTTATCCATGTTTATACTAATGGGTTAACAGGTTACCAAATAAGCCCGCACAGGATGCCCACTAGGCTTTATTTGTGCCTCCTTGAGCTGATATATAGTTGCATGCACTGGGATAAGTAGAAGACTGAAGTGCTCTTTGGTTGGAATGTATACCAGGTACTGGCCATAAAGCATGAAAAAGACTGTGAATTACCAGTCAAAGTAATTGAAATAAATATTTATAGCTATTACACTTTTGGTGCACTAGGCAATAAATTCATATGAAAATTCACTTTCTATAGCGGAATATTAAAAATACATACAAATTATTTCAAAACTCTTTGGAGAAGGGAATTTTCCAAATTTCTTTCTGCAACACTACAGCTGCCACCATAGTCTCCCCATCAGCATGAGGGACCACTGAAGTCTTTAGGATATTTTCAGAGCTCTGTGTAGTAAGAGACTCCTCACTTTTTCCAATACAATTTATGTCTCATTTATGTCCTGACACCTATTAGGTGTCAGTGTGAGGCCACTTTTCTACCTATTCCTCACATGCTCACTAATGCTTAATGTACACATTAAGTGAATACAGCCAAATATGACCAGATTGGCATCTTCTACCTGGCTGAGAAAAGTTAGAGAAGAATTTAAAGGGAAGAGAATTTAAAAAAATTAAATCATACATTAATCAAGCAACATGTAGTCCACAGCCCTGGGTCCAGGCTACAGACTACTAACAGTGCTGGCTTATGAGACCTTTTCTGAGCTTAGTACCTTTTGGGACCATTTAACCCCGAATGAAATGTCTCATAAACGTGATTCCTTCAAGCATTTTACAGTATGCAATTGTGAGTTGTTATATTTTGGGGTGGCTTGAGAAGAAATCAGAACAATGGAAAATATGATCCCTACCAGGTAAATAACAAGCTTTCCTATTTCATGTTTACAGCTGGAAATAATATGCTTAGAGAGTGTAAGTTCTATCAGGTAGTTCAATGTGGAAAATGGAATAATAATGAGGTCCACTCAGCTGCATTTAGGAAGCAAGCAAACAGTCACAAAACCTTAACTGTATTCATCTTCAGTATTATAAACTTTTCATTGATCTGTTACTTTCTATACAGACATTATAATAAATTGTGATTTTATAGGTTCTTTGTAGTGCACAGTACTTGAAATTACAAGAAGGAAAAATTGTTCATTTACTGAGGAGAAAAGATTCATGTGAATTTAATGTTCATTTGACTGTGTTTCTCTTCCATTTTATATCAGCATAATATGTTCTTAATGTCACTGTTGAGATACTAATATCTTTGTAAACATAATATCGAAAAGTTTAGCTGCCTTCTATACTTTTTGCAGATCATTATGTGGAGTTCTAAAGGGAATAAAAATAATCTAAACAGATATTTTGATGTTGCAAAGTATTTCATATGCTGCCAAAACCCCATTATTATTCAGTTTGAGGATTAATTTATGTTTCTGGAATTTGTGCTAAAAGGCCTACATTCAAGAAAAGTTATCGTATTAATAATGTCATGGTATTAGTAATGTCATTTGGAAATACATATCTAGCATGGCTAAGGTCTTAGATTGTGTACAAAAATAATAACCCTGCAAAGTTTATAACTAAGAACCTCTTCTGTGTTCCCTCCACTGAGCTAGAAATTAACATTAAATTTTTGTGTGTTATAATGTGAAAAAGATGGAAATGAAGCATACAGTGATTTGTAAGTGAAGGAAGAGGGGGGATTCTGACTGAGTTTAAATGTAGGGCAAGAAAATTTCAATACTATTGGTTCAATACATTCCCATTTCCAGCAAATTAGTAACTATTTAAGGGACTAGTCTGTAGAAAATCATGTCTTCTATTTCTCTTTAAAGCATATCTTTCAGAGTAGAATCTTTGTAATATATGACCTATTGTGTTATGCTGTAAATCAGAGAATTTTATTTTTGTAAAGGCTGTAGTCAAGGCTTTCTGTTATGCAGGGTGACCATTAGCTACAGGAGCTGTAGTAAATCATGCAGTGTCTACCTCTTTCCCCTTGTCCAACTTCCATAGTTCTCTTTGCTAAAAAAATAATAGAATCTTATTTTGAATGTGTATGGATTAACCCTTTTTGTACGGCATTACATAAAAATGTACCTGGTAGAAGAAGTAGCAGGTAGTTCTTGTAGTGTGTTCCACATGGAAATTCAAAGCAACAGCAGGATTTATGGTTTTAAGTAAATGTCTCAGGACTCAGGATCGATGGAGTTTCTTCCTCTCACCTGGCACTTGTGTATGGGGCAGAGTCTTTACAGAGGTCTTCAGAAAGTTCAGTCTCACAGGAAGAGAAAATATATAGCAATATATACAATTACTGTGCTCACTGTTTGCTTTAGTCCTGAATTATCAATTGACAAACACATTCAGGACCGTGACAACTTTGCAGAACATGACTTTCTCTAGGGAAGATTATGAAGTAGCCCTGATTTGTTACTCGGGAGCCTTTCCTGGATTCCACTAAATTTCATTTGTCTGCATAAAAATAATTTTTTTGCCTTTTGCTCTACCATTCTGAAACAATAAGAGACATATTCTATATCATACTTACAATACAGTAACATCAGAGTAGGTCTTTTTATATGCAAAACTTTTTTCTACTGCAGTTGTGTTTTGGGATTAATTTCAGAGAGTGTTTATAGTGTCAAATTTTCAGGCATTACACTTCATCAGTGTGGGTCCTTTTATCAGTCCGTAAAATGAGTCCAAAATGGACTACATTCAGTGTGGGATTGTAAACAATGTTGGCAAGAAACATCTTTTTACTTTATGTCTTAGAGTGAGGTTTTAATAAGATACTTACAAAGACTGCCAGTGCTGACAGAAAAACATACCATGTAAGAGAGACAGAGAGTAATACAGAATAATGTCAGAAGGTCTATTTTGAAATTGTGACATTGAACATTCTAGTAAGACTAATTAAATTCTAGTAACACTAATTCAACCAAATCCCCAGTTTCTAGATTCGTCTGAAGAAGGTTTTGCTTTTTTATAATGGAAATGTTTTTCAAAGACATTTGCTTAGATTTTGATTGCAGTCCTAAATCACATTTCAAACACTGATTTAGCTATCATCTGTCTTTTTTATTTTTTCTTCATTTCTCCTGTTTCATGCGATAGAAGTGAATTTTCCCATCAGCCTGAATTTAGGCTTCTGTGATCGAGAAAAAAGTTTTCATTAGCGGCATGTGAATGCAAAAATCTCCTCTTTCAGGAAGTATCTTCCAGGGCAGGTTGTGACTGGGATTCAGTGTATTCCTTTCCACCCCTGCACTCCTGCGTTCCAGGTCATATTCTAGGACAGTTTAGCCAGGATCTGCAAACTCTAAGGGATATGCAAATTGGAATTGCAGCAAGTTTTTCTGCCCTACAACAAACTACTGAGGAAAAAAATCTATTTGGGAAATACTGAAAGACAGTGATCACCTTAGAAATAATTTTTCAAAAAGAAGTCTGTGCATGTAATTCAGGTATGGTGAGTCACATCTAAATAATTCACATAAAATTGGAGTTTTATTAGTTTCAAATACGTCTAAATGCACCATCCTGCATTCGAAGCTCTTGTGTGATGGCAAGTTAGGAGGCTACCGGTAGCTAACCTGAATTAACCACTTCATGAAACTCACTTATAAACCCTTTGCTTATTCTCTCCTATATTTAGCTGATCATCATACACCGCACTGTCATTAATTTAATAGAAGCAACCAGATACGTTTGGTAGAGTGTTATTGAAACAGTAGCTCCTATTAATACCTTTATTATTATTTATGTTCTGGAAATTTGAAGGGATTCCTCCTAAAAGTAATTTTGGCCTAATAGCGACTTCTCAATTTTTCAGGTTAAAAACACTTGAAAAAATATGTTCTATATTCATTACTTACCTGTAAGGCTCTGAAGTTTCTAACCTTTAGGAAAACTCAGCAGATAAACGTTGCAAATCCAGATTTTCTAGATATCATGGAATATACTTATCTTTTCAAAAGAAAAAAATCTGAGGATCTTGGCAGTTTCTAGCATACTTTATTTGTGTAACATGAAAGCTAAATTAGTAGCAATGAGAATTCGTTGTGTTTCTGTGTCCTCTATGAGGTGAAATTAACATTCTGGGCACTTCCCATCTTAGATGTCACAGTTCAGGAGTCATTGGCAGAGATACCTTGTCACTCAAACAGAGTTGCCATGAAGTCACTGATTTTTAATAATTTGACTTTCATTCCTTTTCTCCAGGGGGGCAATGAATGGAGAAGGTCTTGGAGGAATAGGTGTGCTTTGAGCTGCTGGTTTTCTGGGATCATTGCAGTTGATATGATCATGAAAAGCCTGCTATCAGTTTCTTGTATTGGTAATTGGGGTGCAAAGCTCCACAAAAGGAGACTTCAGACTGAAAACTAGATTGAGAGCTGGAGGAGTCTCACTTTTCTGAGTGAGGAGATGATGCAGTCAAGTATAGCAGTGTTTAAAAGGAGCTTTCACTGCCAAGTTTTCTGATTATCTTCAGTTCAAAGCAGTGATCTTTATGATGTGCAGTGAGGTAGTGTAGGATCTCACCACTTCTAATGGCTGTAAGTGATAAGGAAACCGACAGGCTCAATGTCTCTGCAGTGGCTCCCGTCTAAGTGCCACACTTTTATATAAACTTCATTTCCACACTTCTATATAAACAGCGTCTCCTTATAAACAGTTTGTAGCAAAACTCTCAGAGTTTGTTCCAGATTTTGTTTGTTCCAAAGTTAGTCTTACTTAAACAATAGTTCAGGACTTGGCACTCCAGTTCAGTTCGACTTGCTAATGGAATAAAATAAAAAAGGTACAAAAACACAGGTAAAAATTTAAGAGGGGAGATAAAAAAATACGTAGCACAATGAAGCCACAATAAAGGTGGCTTATCTGGGAAACAGTAAATTTATACTGCTGTTTACTGTATCCAGCTTCATTACCCATCATTACAGAAAGAAGTTTTAACCATCATAATAAGGATGTTCTATTCTTATTTTAAAAGTGTTTTGAAGAGGTATTGTCCCATTTCATTTTAAAACAAGGCAATGTATCATATCCCATCATTTTAATATGCCAAAGGTCTGCGTCCCGTTCATGGTTGTTTGACACTGGTTATGTTAGAAATATAGTGATTCTACATCATTCATTTGCATCTGGTAAATCTCAGCTTCACTGAACTGAACTCAGCCTGTTGAACTGGAAGTTTTCGTGTACTCCTTCCTCCCTTTGCTGCAACAGACTGTCTTTGGAACTCTAATAGTGGTCCTTAAAATGATACTAGGTCTTGAATTTAGAAAGCAATGGATCTTTTTTCATAGTACATTTTTTATATCTTTCCTTTTATTCTATTTCTTTGGAACGGTCAATATTTAAAGTTCTGCAAGAACTGAATTGGAAGAGATTATAAAAATTAGGGTAAGTGAACGGTTTTCTAGCTTTTCATCATGTTTATTTGAATAAATAATTTCAATAATACATCTGTTTTTCTTTCTAGGTGTTGCTTAGCACCCACAATATTTTGAATACTAAATAAGTACAGTATTGTCTAACTCTGAAAATACTGAAAGGGTGAAGTCAAATATAAATGTATTTCGCATCATCATAAAATAGCGAGGAATTTCTGATTGCTGGAATTTAGCTCCTAAGTGGTCTGTGTAATTTAGGCCCAGCAGTCTACTGGCTTTTTTCTCTTGCCCCATGTGGAGCAATATTTAGTTCACTGCCACTCAGCAGACAGAATTCACACAAATGGATGGCAATATCAGATCAGGGTGCTGATTTGCTTCATTATTTTAACAGTGGTTAATTTTGCCTTCAGATTTCCCCTTACCGTGACCTGCAGAAGAGTCTCTGAGCTCAAAAGCTTTGGTTTTTCTGCCTGTATTTGCTGGTTAAATAAAAGATACTAAGTCTTCTTGCAAATCTTCCTTCCTATTTCTTAAACCATCATGGCTCAACAGAATGTTAATACTATATCTGTATTTTGATTTCAGGTAATCTCTACTTTGAAGCTCATTCATGAATATTTTAGCCTTTGCTCCATATGTAATAAAGGATATTTTTTGTTGTTGTTACTGTCTTACTTCTTTGAGACATTGGACTGTGATCAGGGAATGAAAATAATGTTGTTGTTCTTGCAATTGATTTCCTTTCTGTGTCAGCTGCTTTTGAGACTTGGTTTCTGTCCTTGGATTGTGAAGGGGTTAGAGCAGCAGTAGGGTGACAGTTGGTGGGCTTTTTTTCCTCTCTTCTGGAAACTTCATATGTTTGTGCAGTTGTTTTTTTTTTTTTTCCTCTTTAGAAGGTCACTGTTAATGTCTCTTTATGCACTATACATGCATAAAGATTTTTCCAATAAAGTTGGTGTGTTATCTGCACTTTTACGTGGGTCTTACTGGTTTGAAGACGTGAATTGTGCTGGAGGTACTCTGGAGAGCTTTTCTATTATTTCGTTCATTCTGCAGAATAATGAGAAAAATGTTCCCCTTGTTTTCCCATCCGATAATGAAATGCAGCACAGTTAAGAAAATACCTAAATGGAAAGCCAACATTTTTATTCTTGTTGATCGTTACCAGAAGTATAAAGTACCTTTTCTTGAGCATTTACCTTGTGTGAATATCTTACTGAGTGGCTTCACACAGTCTATTATCTGCTTAATCTATATAGGCAGAATTTAGGGAATTGTTTACACTCGTAGGCTGGCCACAGTGGTTCATAGGCAAACTGTGGCTCACCAGATAATAGGAAAAGCTTGATCTGGACCTTATGTAGTGGAATGTGAATAATCTCTCTTTGAGTTCAGTGGGCAATAAAAAACAAAAAAAAACCCAGAACTCAAACATCTAAAAAACCCCAAATGGTGGTTAACACAAAGTGAAAATATTTCAAATTCCTTTTCACGTCTAAATAAATTAGCTTTTTTACATTCAAATCCAAAGCCTCAAATTCTAGCTGTTCTCTGCTCTAGTGTTTCTTTAAATAAAACATTTCAAAATAAAGTGTATTGCACTTCAGAAAATATAATATGACTTTTCTAGTGGGTTATGTATTTATTAGATGGAGAATGTTTCTTTGATGTTACTATCAAAATATGTTGTCAAAAAGATATCAAGCAGAAATCTGTAAGAACAAGAGGGTTTCAGAGCTGCTGAAACACACACATTTCCTTCTTCACAATTTAGCTCATTCTCCCAAAGTGACCTTCTAGTTAGTCCACAGCTGGCAGCACCAAAGGATATCATGTTATTCACTCATGATGTGCTGATTCAGCCTTATGAAAATTAGCTTGAAAATTCAGAAAAAAATATAAAAGCAAAAGACTTGAATGAAAAAAACCAAACCAAAACAAAACAAACTTTTAATTTCATCTGGTATGAATTCATTTTTCCAAGTTGGTCAAAACCTATTCTCGATAAAGAATGAGTCCTTAATACTGGGTTTCATCGCTTCTGGATCTTCTCAGCTCCCTTTGCTGTAGTGCAAGGAGATGCTTCATAATCTACAATATATACACTTGCAGTATTTCCCTTTGGAATACAGAACACAGGCATTAATTTGGATCAACAGATAAGACAAGACAATATCTCTAGAATCATTAATAATAGGTATTCTCGAAAAAAAATGTTTCCTGAGGCGTAAAACAAATACATGAAGAAAATGAAAGTGACATTGACATAAACAATTGTGTCTTAGATTTGTGTTACGACAGTAACCTAAGGCAAAACCTAAACGTTTCCAGAAATAGTTTGAATTCTACCTCTTTTCTCAGTGAAAAAAAAAAAGCTGCAGATGTAGCCCATCCACTGTCTATGAAATGTAGTCTGTTGTAAATCATTTATCACCCTAATTCTGAGAACTGCTTGGTGAAATTCTCAAGGAGGTCTCTTCCCACTTTTTTTTTTTTTTTCTTGGACTATCTTCTCACTTTTCTTGTAAAGGTTGAGAATTACTCTCCTCCTTTAAACACAAGCCAAATTCAGTTCAAATGTAGTCAGAAACTTTACAAAACAGATGATTTGGGATTCCATGCTTATTACTGCTCAGTAGCTTCCATATTGAATATACTCAGTGTACACATCAAAGGATGTTGTTTGTTTTTCGTGGCTGCTATCTGTGAAAGCTGATCCTGGTATATATTAAGTAAGTTTTTCCATGCCTATGACCTACGTTATCATCATCAATAGTGATCTCAATATTCCAAAGTTTGTTCTTGTTTTTGATGAAGAGATGCAAGAAAGATGGGATACAACACATTCACCTCTCCTTTTAAAATGAAAACTTTTGTTAAGTGAAATCCAGCAATATGCTATTGCTATGGTCATATGGAGTTATAATTGCCCAAAGTGCAAATTTTACATCTTTTATTGAAGTATGTGGTTCTTGACAGCGTTGGAGAGAGAATAGTGGATAAGATGGGCCTCTACGTTGTCAACCTTTACTTTGCTCTAAGTAAATGAGATACAGGCCAACCTGCAAAAAGAACTGGGAAGGAATCTTTTCTTTTTAAAGATCGGTTGATTTAAACCATGCATGTAAGATCAAGCAAGCAACAGTGGTTGAAAGAGTTTATGGATTTGCAGAAGAATTTTGTTTTTTATTTAAGCAGCTACTACCATCCTTCTCATTCTCTCTTCTGTAGCTTCCCATCAGTGTGACTCCGGCACAATATCAGGCTGTGAACTGAATCAGGGAACTGATGCAAACTTTACAAAGAAACAGAGAAGGCTTGTAGATGGTGAGAAAATATAAAAGGCAGAACAGGGGCTGCTTAGGCAAGCAAAACTGCTGGAAGAGATTCTCATTAAAACATGGATTGACTGATTGACAGTTGATTAGGGGTTTCCAAGGTTGTAAATTTATATATATATATATATACACACACCTATTTCCCTTTGCCATTCTAGCTGTAACTGACTAAATCACTTTTGAGCTCTGCATTCTTCTAGGTTATCAATTTCATTACTAATTTACCTTAGGTTATTAAATTCTTTAATATTATAAGGCATTCTTAGTTGCAGAAGTTCTAGAGTGACAGCTATGTTTTGGATTTTCTGTTAATGAATGAAATTCTTAAGCCATTTAAATGGATCTTGTTAAAATATTATGGGCAACACACTGGACAGAAAAGGAGACCTTTAATGTCAACATAATGTTTTAAAGTTGAAATCTAATAACTGCTTTTTTTGAATATGAATTGTGCAGTGTCCTTGCTCTGACAAATCTCTGCTGACTGATTACTGCTTCAATAAGGAAAGAGTGTGTTATTAAAAATTCAATTTAAGAAAAACACAGTTTTGTCTTTCAGAACTGCAATACTGAAGGAAGAAAGGGTGGAGAGGGAAGTATTAAGACATAGTGCAAGAGAATGAAGTAAAACCGCTAAACAAAAATGATACCAAAGGAGAAAAAGTGGTAGAAGAGAGAGTGGGATAATAACGGGTATAAATAGCACTAAAATATCTGTAAAGGAATCTTTTGCAATTAAAAATGCATGTAATGATTGCAAATAAAATGTAAATTTTTGAAGTATTATATAGATAATGACACAAATGCTTCAGAATTCTCTTCCTGTTCTTCCCAAATATAATCAGTCCTGACATTTCAGTGTAGACATTACCAATATAATGGGGCTGAGAAGAGTTGGTAAATTATTTTCTTGAAGGAAATTAAAACTTGAGGGAAATTCAACTACTTTGTGTGTAGGTTGATGTTTGTATGTGGTTCATTTGTTACACTGGAGAACTAGGTGTGGATCTCCAAGAGGTATCACCCAGAAAACCCCAATTTTTGTTGCAAGTTGTGTTCTGCGAAGATCAATACAAGTCTTTCTTGAAAGCCCTTCATTTATGATAGTTAATCTAAAAGCTCTGTAATTTCTGGTTCTAAGGTAGTATTTTGTTCTCCTATTCTGAATTTGGTAAATGCTGAAAAAATGTGTATTCTACCCTGATTTATCATGGAGCTATCTTTCGTAAGATCCTTATTCAGCCTGCTTTTTTTCTAGGACATAAGATTTGTAAAGACTGTCTAAGAATCACCTCTGATGAGAAGTGTGAAGGAGCAAGTACTTATGTATATGTGAGATCTCTTGGGCTGATGGGTAGCAATCCTTTTGTTTTACCAGGAAGGCCTATTGCGGTCATGAGATCTTTCACAAGTTTTCTCTAATTCTGAAGATGACAGTTGAATGTCATCTTCAGAATGAATGAGAAGCACATACTGAGCCTACATCTAAAGCCAGATTTAGATTAAAAATTACATTAGGGACAAGAAATAAGTATCAATCTTCATCAGTAACATCACCTTCCCTGTTTCTGTTTACAAAGATACTTTGGAATAGCTTGGTCATGAACTTTATGTAATTGTCAAATGTGACCCTAAATTGCTACATAAAGGGTATGTGTCAGCATTATCTGTGCAAGTGCATAGTTGTGCTCCCTCTGGAGTTTTTCCTTTGTACCAATAAACCAGACTTATTTAGAGCTGTTGGCTCTGGTCCACCATTTCCTTGTTAAATGTTTAGAATTTGCAAGTGTTGTGACCCTTTTGCCAATGCAAGTAATCCTAATTCCAGCAATTTACACTTGTCACTTTGCTTTAAACTCCATTACTGAACACTGAAATTCTACACAAAATGGCTTGGAGACCATTTAACAAATAACAAATTGGAGATAGAGGGATTTTGTCCCTTATGTCACAATTAATTATTTTTTTATTGTTTTGGTTTTCTGTTGCAGAATTGTGACCTGGCCCAGCAGAGTATTGTTCATATTGTTCAGAGTCCACAGAAAAGCAATCAGAACAAGGATGAGACAGAAGATAACCATGCTGGAAGTATTCTAAAGGCCTCAGAAAGACAACCTGAAAGTCTAACTCGTGTAGATCTCAGCAGCAGCATCCTCCCGTCACTCTCTGCAGGGCTGGCTGTTATTCTGGATACTACAAAAAACAGCATTTCTCTGCCCTCTGAAAAATCAGGTAAATCAGTGATTTGGTTCATTTCAATGTACAGACCTCAACAATTTTCTTTTTCTTTCTTAGGATGAATGGTTCTGTACCACAGGAAAAAAAACTTTTTTTTTCAGTTATTAAACAAAAAATACAGGTTTATTAAGAGGTGATAAGCCTCTGATGTATCTTCTAGCAAAATAATTTTTCTTAGTGGATAACCTGTGTGATTTCTTGTGTTGTTCCTGTCTCTAACTTCTATTATGCTAATATTTTTACAAATTATTATAAGCTGACAAAAACTGCAGAAGTCTGTGAGAAGGCAGAAAATAGTCTGTAAAATTTCCACAACAGTTTGCTTAAATAGAATGTTGGGCAGCTTATGCATTGAAAATGTATTTAAATCTCAATCTGTTGTAATGTTTTCATATCCATACATTTCATAAAGAATATTTCTATACAATAGACTTATCTATAAAAAAATAGCTGCCACAAAATATGATTATAATTCATACTATGGATTTTTGTAGTTCTTCATCCACCAAATTATCACTGAGAATATCTTCATAATGCAAAATCATCTGAGGCACAGGTTAAGTTATTGCAAATGGGTTATGCTGGTTATTCTCCAGAGTAGAGAATATACTTTGTGAATATGACAGAAATACCTCTGAGACTAACCTGAGCACAGAAATCACCCTGCTTAACATAAGGGCTACTGAAACTGTTGAAAATAACTTCTAGAGAATTTCTTAAGTAACTCATGCGGAAAATAAACAATTCATGGGAGGGTCATAGAAATATTCCACAACTGACTTGATCAACCTCTCACTGCCAACTAATGATGAATGGGTGCAGTTTAGGAACAAATTAGTACCCAGCTTAATGATCCACATCTCCCAATCTGAATGAATAATGAGATAAGAGGGGTACATGCCCATTTAAATCTGGTAAACTTAGGGACAGGGTTTCAAGCTGAGTTTACTGTCAAAAGCAAGGCAATAGTGTATGCTTTTTAAAAATTTTTTAATATTTACTACTGTATGTGATATGTACAGGATTTTAATAGTTGTGCTGGACTTTACAGAAAATTTATACGTGTGTAAGGCCTTTTAAAATTTCTCAAGTGTTGTGTTTTTCCACAGACTGCAGCCTCTGTGAAGCCAAGTAGAAACTGATAGGTATCTTCTGTTAGAGCAAATATTTTCATGGCAGAATGACAAATAAGGAAAAAATCTATTGAGACTATATGTGGACTAGTTTTATCTGTGATTAAGTTAAATAGAATTTTCTAAATCATAAGAAAAAAGAAAATAGAACCACTCTAATGACTGACATTTATGCCTGGAAAGATGTTAGTAACCAGTACTTTTTAAAGGCCTGTTGTCTTCTCCTTGGCTCGTTTTGACTCTCACTATGAAAACTTGCCTTTGTGTCTGTTCAGCCCCACCACTTTTGTTCCATATGGAGGATTTTGAAGTTTTTGTTGTTAAGGTTTGAGGCGGGTTGATTTGTAGTCACTTAATTCACTGAGCTGAGTAGTCTGGGTTAATAATAATCAGGCAAGGAGAAAGGGAAAAAAAATATTCCAGAGATAAGTTTTCCAATCAACTCTACTGTGTAGGAAGGATTTTCTTTGGCACAGTTTAAATGAGTAATAGTAGTGGGAATGAGTGGCTGAAGGCTGCATATGCCATCGCTGCCACTTGAAATTGTACTGATCAAGCTGTTGTCTTAGAAGGTGGATGTTGTGGTGATCAGTTTACAGTAGAAACTTACATGGTAGAACCAAGTATAATGATTTTTGCTCTGTGTGTGGCATCAGATGCAATGAATAGAGCACAAATTAAACATACAATTTAGAGGCAGAGTTCATTAATTGACTGTTGTTTAACCCGTCATGCTACACAGCTATGTATGAAGCTGGTGAAGGGTCTAGAGAACAAGTCTCATGAGGAGCCAGGGCTGTTTAACCTGAAGAAAAGGAGGTTGAGGTGAGACCTTATTGCTGTCTACAACTGCTTGAAAGGAAGTTGTAGCAAGGTGAGGATCAATCTCTTCTCCCAAGTCACAGGAGACAGGACAAGAGGAAGTGGCCTCAAATTACACCAAGGGATATTGAGATTGGATGTTAGGAAAAAAATTCTTAACCGAAAGGGTTATTAAACATTGCAGCAGGCTGCCGAGGGAAGTGGCTGAGGCACCATCCTTGGAGGTATTTAAAAGACATGTAGATGTGGTGCTGAGGGATGTGGTTTAGTGGTTGACTTAGCAGTGCTAGATTTGCAGTTGCACTCGATCTTCAAGTTCTTTCGCAACCTAAATGATTCTATGAATAGATGTCATCATGACTACTTCTTCTTTACAAATTTTAAATATTGTTCATCTGGTTTGTTCTCTGGAATATCCTGGTGTACTTTAGCTAGATTTTTAAAAATGCTTGCATTCAAGTCATCTCTGTCTCCTAATCTTTCCATGTTCTTCTTCGCACAGAAGAGTAAATAAGGTACTGGTATATGAAGGTACCATTATATATGGACTTAGTTATGCCAAGTTCTAAGTTCTAGTAAAAAGAGGGATTGATTCTTTTCCACCTAGTTAGGAAATGCTTTATTAAAACTTCATATGTGTTAAAACCTCCTGTCCTTACAAATAACACAAAAATTAGTTAAGAGCAGGCAAAACTGTCATTAGCAAAACCTCAGTATTGCTAGTGTGTAAAAAAATAAAGTGACAAGCCAGTTTCCACTCCATCTAAATTTCTGATAAATGAAAGACACAGGCAAAAACATTTAGAAGTGAAGGCCACAGTTTAGGGTTTGGGTAGTCAGAACTATGCATACTTCCAAGAGAAGCTCTGATGGAATGAAAAAAAGAGTTTCACTTTAACAGGGGATATTACTGACATGCTATAAATACTTTTTGAATGGTATATTGTTGATCGCATGTTAAAAAAATCCTCTTCCCTCTAATTGCTATTACATTTTGTTATGGTTCTTTTAATCAAAAAGCCTAAAAAGATATGAATTTTTGTGTCATGTTTGTTTGAAGTAAATGAGTAACCTACATTCCTGAAGTATTTTAAAATTAGTTCACAGTTTTATAAAACTTTATGATGTCTAATTAGTTCCACATAGGGCAATGGTATGGTGCACGTCTCTTCTTCCCCATTTTAATATGGTGTTGGGCTGAGTACCCGTACCCTGTACCAAGCTGAGAACAACTGCAGCCTTTTCTTATCCCGTTTTTGAGAATGCCATCAAAATGTGAGCACTGATCCATCCAAAACAGCTTCCAGCACTTCAGGAACATCTCCATTGGTACTCTGAGACATGAACCTCTGTAGGCATTCAGCAACTGCACCAGACAAGACAGGTGCAGCAATGAACTTATTTTCTCATGACCTGATTTTGCTTCACTGTGTCACAAAACTAAATATCTAAGAAATTACTGTTCCCTTAGAAAAGGGAAGAGAATTCTTACAATTTCTCTCCTGTCATTTAGCTGCATTTTTACATGGGAAATTAATCAGTATAAAGATTTTTTCCCCTTGGCATCTGTACAAATCATTTGTGGATTAATTATAACAAAAAATAATTAATTAAGTATACTTTTGGTCCATGGTATTGTAAATCGATATTTTGAGGAGGAGAAATTGGCATTCGGTGCGATTTGCATTTGGTAATTAGGTCCTTTCTTCCCAGAGTTATCAAAATTTTCTTCTAAAAACAAATGAGCAAGAGTGCCTACACCAACTTTTCTTAAATTTCTTGAAGTATTAATCACTATTGAATGGTGGTCACATGGTTCTTCCGGTAGGTCTTTTGACAGACATTAATTTGAATAGATTCATATTACTGTACAAGAAAAAGTAATAAATTACTTAATATGCAACCAATGTACTCATTAAATAAGTAAACACATTCAAGGAACTAGGGAGGTTACTATGATACTTTTTGATTTCTTGAGCTGACAGTTTACTTTCGTATTAGGATTAAACCATTTTTAATGTAAATGAGAATGTATTATGCAGCACATAGTGATTTAGTATACATTTGATTCAGAGATTTTAAAATGCTGTATTTTATGAACTTTTATATAGGAAATGCAAAATCAATTTGAGGACCAATAGACATCCAGAAAACGGAAGGAACTAATGTAATTTTGTAGAAAAACAGAATAAAGTACCAACTCAGCGATAATATACTAATCTTGATTTTGGCAAAGACGTTCTGGGAAGCGTGGCTGCCCTTGTCTTCATTACACACTGTGTTAGTGTGCAGTATGCACAGTATTCTTTTAAACTTTAAGACAAAACTTTACAAAATTCCTGCATTAACTACTCACTTCGTGCTAATGGTTAGTTCCTGCACATTGCTAATCATTATTCTTATACATTCATTACATAGACAAAACTTTTAGACTTTAGCTGTTAGACGTTTTATTCTAAATTTGCTGTGAATGTACAATACCACAGAGCTCATACCATGTAGATCACGCTGATGCCTTATAGTTGCAAAAATCAAGTTGATAAAGCCTGAGAGCTCTTTGACAAGAGAAACTGAAACAACAGCAGATTTGTCTTCCTTCTTCTCCATGTTTCCTGCTCTTGTTTGATATTTTTGTACTAGTTGCCCCTATACCAAAATGGAATCTGGATCTGGACCCATTACCTGGATTTTGTTTTTGCCAGCTCCCCTTCATAGGTATTTCATACCTGCAAGATGTTCTACTCATTTGCAGTCCCTTGTGCTTCTCTGGTTTGGTTTTGTTTTACAACCTTTTTTCACTTGCGTGTCTCCTTTGTGCAAGGACACATCTTTGTCCCTTGGGTGGTCCCATTGTTCACACACTGAATACAAAATGCTTACACATTGTACCTGCCTAGGTCATCACAGTGTTACAATATGCTTTTCAGAGGTAAACATATTTTAAGTATGCTCATCTGAGGTCTGAAAATCCTGCTGCGTACTACAAGATTATGACCATAACATTTGCGTATGGTGCAGTGAGATTACGTTTAATTTTTAATCAGTTTTGCTAAGTATTTCCTATGTGTTGAATGAGAATTTCTTTAGTTTTAAATGAGTTTGCAGGCTGATGGGTACATATTGTATTGTAGAAGTTCTCAAACTTTTGAAGTCTGAAGCTCTGAGATCCAGAACGGTATTGATAATCCATTGAGATACTGACCATAGTGTTTTAGCTCCACCTACTTGTTTTCAGCTGCTAAGATACATGCAATTGCCTCAGTATATGGTAAATTATCCCTCTTGATTAGTTGCTGTAGCTTCTTGGATTATGCTGTAAGAGTAGGTTTGGAGGTAGGGGAAGTCACGTCCATAAGTCAATGCTTCCTGTAAAAGTTATTCATAATATGGTAATGCTTCTGAAACAATACTCTATTTTTTGATGCACAGCATAAAAGAGGTTTTCTGGATACAAGTCACATTTTGGCCACAAAAGAGCTGTTATACAAGATCAAATCAATTGTCTATCTAAATATAGTTCTCTTCCTCTTTTAATACTTACCTGTTTTGTATCCGGTACTTCAAAAGAAAGAAAAGATTCTTATTATATAATGTTATATTTAGAGAAGGAGAATTCTTTTTGCAAGTAATCCCCTTTGTTTGATTATCCTTCATGTCTGCTACCTGGGTAAATGGACAAGAAACATAATGGCATTCTCTAATCTGACCTTCATTGAAATAGCACTTCCTAAACAGTCTCCAGTGTCAATTCGAGGGTAAATTGGAGAAGAGAGGGAGAGTTTTGAGCCCACCAATTAACTGTTTATAATTCTGTCAAAATTTCTTTTGAAATAGTTAAGCTTAAGAAAAATATTCTGGCTATTTTGATTCCAGTAGGGTTATGAAAATTTGCCATTACAAAGTCCTTGGAAGTTTGCTCTTATGTATATTGTATCTTCTGTTGGGGTTATTAACCCTTGACAACTCACTGCTGCAATACTTCTAAGTTCTATATATAAAAATTTATATTCCTTCTTCACCTTCCAGCAACAGCAAAAAGTGATTTTATAATATATTAGCATAATGGAACCTTTTCAATAAAATGATAAATTGAGCCCATTTCAGAAAACAGAACACACACTTGATAATTTATTGCAGTCAGTGCCATGCTGGAGACCTCATTCGTATCATATGCTTTTAACACTGATGAGAATAGTGCCATTTCCCCACACCTTACATGTCCGTGAAATTCATTTAAGAGGAGAAATGTTCTTTTCTAATAGAGCCAAAAGCACTTCTGGGA
This sequence comes from Thinocorus orbignyianus, assembly GCA_013400375.1. NCBI lineage: Eukaryota > Metazoa > Chordata > Aves > Ciconiiformes > Thinocoridae > Thinocorus > Thinocorus orbignyianus. The sequence continues at coordinate 164,800 of VXBW01004781.1, forward strand.
ATCCTCTTCTTTATATGACATAATTATCTTTCATGAACGTGTCTAATTCCTTTATTGTTTTTAAAGACCCTTTCATGTTAATTGAAGCCAGTAACACTTGCTGACTCCCGTGTGTCAGGGAGTGGTGTGGGAACACTTTTGTGTCCTTGGAATACATTTTGACTGTTCACGGGTGACAGCATGCATGGGCTTTCTTCTGCAAATGCATGACTCGCATCTTAATGCCACCAGATGGAGATGGCATTTTTAGGTCTAAATCTTCTGTGTTGATTAAACAGACTATACATGTTATGTTTTCCAAAATAATTGTTGGCATGAATTAACTACTGATGCCACAGGGAAATATAGGAAAGTAACACTTAGGAAACACCTCTTATGGGTAGAAACACAATAATAGGATGTAGGATGATTCTTTTTTAACAGGAAGAGTCCAATTATGAGGCACTACTAAGAAGAGTGCTTTGTTTAATGTTCATTAAAAACCAGTAGTTGCTGCTACTGTGCAGCTTAGTGCTTGCTCTACATGGTTTCTGCTATGAACACTTACCACTCGAAATGACAGAAGAGACATAGTTTTCTCTCAAATCACATGCTCGAGATCCATTAATATCATTGGGAGTTCTGCACACACAGCAGGGACATTGGGAAAACAGACCTATTAAAAAGGTTTGATCTACGGAAAGTAATTAAATGTAACAGATAGTTTAATAAATTCAGTTGATATCAGAAGATAAAAAATAGGCATGCAAAACACATTCTGCTCTCTGACAACCAGCTTCAATGGGACTAAATTTGAACTTCTATGAAAAGTATATATTCTTGCATTTGGCAGGGGAAGACAGATTCTCTGATGGTTTGTTGTTTTTTTTTCTTTTTTGAAGAAGATAATGGTTGTGGTAGAGAAGTAGACAGTCACTTCAAAAGATCTAATTCATATTCACAGAAAAGCAGAATTAAAGTCAGTGCATGTTCTTGTATTGCTCTGCCAAAAAGCCTTTCCTTTTGCCATCAGCTTTGTTTCAGTGAAGGTTTCACATTTCCACTGCTACCTGGGTGACGTTAGAGATGCCAAGGTGTCCATTCAGGCTTCTCTTCAGAGACTGCCAACAGGGATTTTAGCTGTTTTGTTCATCTTTCATGCCGCTGGGGTTTTTTTTTGTCTTTTTTGTTTGTTTCTTTCTTTCTTTTAGAGAATACCTAACCATAGGAACTGGGTTATATATCAGCTTTATGTGTATTTCCAAAAATCCTTCAGTGTAGGTTATTTTTCTGCTGCTCTGAGGTACATTGCTTAAGCATTGTTCATCCTTACACATCCTTTATGAGGCGACACTGCCTCCATTATGCCCAGCAACTAAGATTTTTTCCAGTTGTAACAGAATAAAGATCCATGCTGTGCAAACAACCATTGTCCTATTTAATTACTGAATATTTGCTACAGGTTTCTGGAATGATGATATGAATATGTTGGCACTGGAAAGAAAGCTGAATTTAGGATTACAGCATTTGTGATCAAATTATCAAACTGACAGAATAAATAAATAAATAAATAAATAAGAATACATTTCTTGACCAGCCTTTTACTTTTGAAACAGAACGATATAGTGACCTGCAAGTGAAGCTGTCTGGAACATTTCTGAGCTGGATATATGTGCTGTGCCACCGTTTTTTGTACAACTACTATGTCAGAATCAGTTTCTTTAGTGAGATACCCAGGGTCTGGAAGTCTCTATGTAATGGTTAACCATAAGATTCAAAACTAGCATTTTTGAATGCTAGTTCAAAAAACCACGAATTTATGTATTCACTGATATGCCTGAAAGTGTGTGTTACAAGCTTATCTATACTGTTGGCATCTGCATGGGTATTCAGTCGTAGGTCTTTGACCTTGAGAATCTCAGATTCTGATTTAGCAGTTATATCCAACTGCTGCCGTAACTGGTATTTGCAGATGAATGCTTCAGGTTTAGTTTTGACAATCTGTCTACCTGTAATGATTTCTCATTTCCAGAGTAGAGTATCTGTAACTAAACTTCCACTTAAAATGCAAGCCCATCTGGGGTGTGTGTGTGTATATATATATATGTTCATATATTTTAACTGTACTCCCACTCAGAAAAACAACGATTAAAGAATCAAAGGTGACAGCTGCATCCTGGAGCAGAGCGTCCAAGGGTACTCCGAAAGAATCAGTGCTGAACACCAGCACTCTCTTTCCAAGGTTCCATGGTGCCCTCCTGGTGTCAGTTCTGTGGCTCTTGACATTTACCTGTCAAAAGACAGGGACAGAGAAAAAGAAACATACGGTGTGTGGATGTGGAACTGAGGTGCCGGGGAGGGTGGTCAGCAGGGTTTCATGCTCCAGGTTGAGCCCTTTCACCATGTACAGTGTACATTGATGTTCAACTTCACGCAACACTGCACAACTAACTAAGGACTTTACAGTAAACCCTGGTATCCTGCTTTCCAGTGCTGGCTGACATTAGTTTATTGCATATTTACTACAAAGATGGTTTAATCAACATTGTAACAAAGATCAAAAGTTCATCTGAGCAACAAAATTGCCTGGAACCCTGTTTCTTCCTTTTGTTCATCACAATTTTGTCCCTAGCTTTGTCAATGAACATTAACTATATATTACTGGAAGAAAATAGGCTAGCAACAGTCAGTTGGTTTCTGGTTTAAGCGATAGCACTTGGCAACCGAGTTTTTACCAAGTACAACTCTTCTCAGCCTCCACAAATTATGTTGAAGTAGCTGAGTCAGTTATCAATAGCGTTTTAAATAAACTCTGAAGTGTAAATGAAGATGAAGACCTTGATTATCAGGGATGTTCCCTAAGCAGATTTTAGTTCTCGTGAAAAGAATGTTGTGCTAATGCTAGTAGTAATGAAATAAATAGCAAAATCTCCACTATCTTCAGTAGTGGAAGGGTAAGATCTAGATGGAAGATTTGACGCAGATTAATAATTATGGATATTGTATTATTATAGCTCATATTACCCAGTCTGTGGTGAATAGCTATAGGTCGTCTTATCCTGGTTTCTAAGCCATATAACATTGTCTACAGTGATTTTTAACTTGATAGAAACATAATGATGGTCACAGCTGAGCTAATATTTGACTCATTCTGAGCAATATCTTCTTTCTAACTTTAACCATTACAAAATAGTTAGGATGGAGATGCAAAAAAAGAAAAAAAAATCCATTTCAGTTGCAAACATAAGTATTACCTGTCCTCCATATTCCATCTTCTAATCTGTATTTGAGATTTTTCAAATATGTTAAATTTAGCATATAGATGTGAACAAATACATTTAATTTCTGACATCCAGCATAAAGGTCTGTGTTTGACCAGCAGTAAGTAGATAAATAATAGTGATATGACTAAGTAGTGATAGGACAAGGGATAACAGTTTGAAATTGGAAGAGGGGAGATTTAGATTAGATACTAGGGAGGAATTCTTTCCTGTGAAGGTGGTGAAGCACTGGAGCAGGTTGCCCAGGGAAATTGTGGATGCACCATCCCTGGGAGTGTTCAAGGCCAGGCTGGATGGGGCTTTGAGCAACCTGCTCTGGTGGGAGGTGTCCCTGCCCGTGGCAGGGGGCTTGGGACTCGATGATCTTTAAGGTCCCTTCCAACTCTAAACATTCTATGATTCTATGAAATAAAACATTTTCATTAAATATTGCCGTCTGTAACAATAGCTTTCAATCTGTTATTTCTCCTTGACCCCTTCCATATTTCATTTTACTATTCCTATTCTCCTATAAGTTTCCATGAATCCAGGTACTGAAAACTCTTTCTCTAACTGAATGGCTTGTAAATATAAATATGACAGAACTACAGGGTTGATTACTTTCTGCACAGAGGTGTAGTAGATCAGTAATTTGAGTTAAGTACTGGAGATGTAGAGATAATGCCTTAGTTGTTTCCTGTGTTTCCTAGAATTTTGTGATCCTTCATTAAGTAACACATGAGAATCAGCTAGAAATTGAATGGTTACTGATGAAGGAAGTGAGTAGGCACCTAGATGAAATTTTGTCTCTTTACAGCTTACAGGAATGTCTTCTAACTTAGACTATAACTCTGGTATTCAGCACTAGAAAGGAGACCCCCAGGGTATACATCTGTGAAACTGTCAAAACGATTGTCTAGAAAGAAAAGGAAAAAAAAAAGCTTACATAATTTCATGTGAGATAGGAGAAAGGTAACAGCGTTTTGTGGAGATTAGGTGTGAAGCACATCTCAGATTGAATGTTCAAAATAGTTGTTAAGCATTTCTGTTTAACTTCAACCAAACCATTCTTTGAAACAATTGGCTTAATTAGGTAGTGTGGTACTACAAGAACTGAGAGTTAAGCTGGCCACCACTGCTTCAGTGTCACACTAGTCAGGAGTGTAACAACCCTTGCTAAAGTTCTGTTGTGCACCTAGCGCGGTGAGGAGTGGAAACTCAACAGTTCATGTGGCAGGAATGCTAACCTGGGCAGAGGGTGGCTTCCCAGACTGACAGGCTGAATAAAGAATGATTGTAGGGCTCAGTTTAAATTAATCTTCTTGAGAAGTGAGTGGCTATGCACTTTAGTCCCTAAAATGCAATGAACATTTAATACTAATATCACATTTAAAAATACTCTACTTGTAGTATCAAACAACTCTAATAATTGATGATTCAGACAACACATTGATAGATGAACCATACAGTATATCCATAATCTCTCTTACTGAGAAGTCCCAAGGGGTCTACATATTACTGCATCCTCATTTGATCATGGATTTGCATTAAGGGAAAAAGGGATACTCAAGGAGTGATAGTGACAGATATCTAAATACCGTTTTACAAACATCATTGGGAGTTATTTTAAGAATTTAAGCATTAGCTTAATTTCTTCTGATGGAGAGGCCATTGTATTCCTTCTGGGTAGTAAGGTGTGTTTTCCCAGTGTTTATGAAGATGATCAAGCCAACAGTTTTTCTGGCTGGAGACTCCCTGAAGTGTCTCCACAGAGCACAGTGTGGAATGGTTATGAGCTGGAGCTTGAAGCTCTTGTAGGTAGAAACATGCATCTTGGCAAAGCAAGGGAGCTCATTACATGGTAGGTACCATCCCCTCACTGCAAGGAATTTTCAGATGTTTTGAGGCAACTATAAGAGTTGCAAGGGTAGGACTCACTGTTTTAAAGACTGAGAATGTTGTTCCATCCTTCTTACCAAATAACAGACGTAGATTATCAGCAGAGTGTACATATAAACATGTCAGTGAGAATTATCATGCTTCCATTTGCCATGCATTTATCTTTAATGCAATGTATCTTGCTGCCTCTCAGCTAGCCTGTGGACAGTGTATTCTGTTAGTTAATGCAGGAGCTTTGTTGTTCAAGGTCTTAGGACTCAAATACAAGTGCCCTCTGTCTCTCTCTTTATCTGTTTGTCTTTCCTTCTTTTCCTGAAATACTTTCTTTTGTGTTTTCCTTCCTCCACAAGAGGAGGTTAGCCCTTTGCATGTGTAAAAATTAAACACTCCAGTACAGGTTACTTTAAATATCTTCTGTATACTGTCCATTGCTTAAATACCTAGGGCTAGTTTTAATAGCCTGGAAGGCCTGCATCCCGTCTTCCCAAACCCTTTTGCTGAATGATATAAAGAGATAAACTATTGCTTGAGATTTATATTTTCAAAACTGTCTTCTATAAGCCAAAGGCTGTTGCTGCATATCCAGTGTATCTGTTTAGAGCATATATGAACATATGCAAAATTCTAAGCTGATATTTTTCTTAAAACCTGTTCCTACTCTTCAAATATTGTCCTGGTATTGAATTATGTGGAAATGATGCAATGACCATACCAATAAGTTGTGACAATGTAGTATGGTAAAGTACCGTTTTTGCACAATGATTTCCATTTTTCTGGACAAGTCTTAAAGAGAGATGGTCAATTAATATAAATCTTGTTGCTTCTTTAGAAGCAGCTAAGGATCTTCCTCAAAACATTGCTTGTAAGAAATTATCTATGTCATTGAACAGCGAGTTTTGTAAACTAAATACTTCAGTTTTGATGGTAGTGGTATTTTCTCTCTATAGTGAAAAATGTTTTATGAACTTACTTATAAGTACATTTTTCCTGAGCCATTTTCCTGCTTCCTGTTATTTCTAAGAGAAGTAAATCATCTTTAAAATTCTGGTTCTGTGGGAGTTTCAGAGTGAAGAGCCTGACACTCAGGGCATTGACAGTGAAAAGGAATGCCACAGATCAATCGAAAAGGCAGCTTCTGTGGTACACTGTTATTGTACAACATTTTGTAACACATTGAAATATTCGTTAGAATAAAAGCACCAGCAAGTTATTTAGTACATTAATGGGCAGTCCTGGTTTCACTAGTCATTTATTTTTCTGCTACAATAATGATCTTGTGCTTGTTAAGGAAAAGGAAGGAACAGGCAGGATTAGCTGTAATTGAGAGTCAGACAAGCAGTCACTTGTCATATTTTTCTTTGTTTAAATACACAGTGGTTATATATAGTATAACTAAAAAATAATAGCTTTGCTTGGAGAGCATTCTTGCCTTAAGTGGAACACTAGTTATGAATATAAATATTATTGTAACATTTTGCTAATGTAGATTTGTCAGTTATCTCCACAACTTCTGAAGATCCATGGTCAGTGCTGTGTGCACAGACTTACAATACCGTCTGTGTAACTGACGATGTCATTTCTGTATTCTCTGTATCACTGGTGGAGATTCTTGAAACCACAACCTGAAACCACACTGAACCTTGAGGCTTTTTTAGTTTATAAAAAATAATGCTGTTTCTTGTATATGCAGTCGTTCAGCCTAGGGACTCTCATTTGGTCAAAAAAACATGAAAACCTTGACAAACCAGTTATTCAGTTTGTGCCTCAATATTAGGACTGAAAAAAATGCACATTGTGGCAGGGGAATAGATTAGCTGTTTGATTATAAGCTCAATTTCTGCTGGGCCTTGTCCCTGAATTTTAGAATAAACATCCACCTTGCAATCCTATTCATAGCTTTTAGAGTGTTACTTAGAGTCATCTCATAGTAAGCTGTATCTGTCATTAATACGAATACAAAGTATATCTCAAATACTTTTCCAGAGATTTTTGTGCCTTTTCTTTGGTCAGCAGTTAACTAACTAGTTCATACTATCAGTCTCATTTTATTAAAAGCTTGTAACTCCTTCCATAACATGGTTTCCAAATATTTGTTATTCTTTTCTGGATTGTGGCCTGCCAGTAAGTGTGGCTTTCTTTTTCTATATGCCTGTTAGAGTATTTTCTGAGGTCTGTAGGTTCTGCTTCCCTACATTACGGTATTTTTACCGATTTAGAAGTACATTATGGCTTATAGGATCATTTTTTTAACATTAAAAACTCTTAAGATCTGTGTAGTATTTGAAGCTGAAACTCTTAAAAGCATATGCATAGGAGAAATGAACTAAAATAATTTTAAAGAATAGGTGCCACATTGGTGGAAATATTTTTTTTTTTATTCAAGTTGCATGCCATTTCCTTTTTATAGCTTTGTTTTCAATATAATAATGAGATTTATAATGTATAATTTATACGATGATTTTCCTTTTCCAAGAGTTGATAAGTGTGACTTGATATGTGTTTCTTTAATATTTTTAAAGGCTTTTTGTTACATTTTAAACACTGAAGTTTGTGTGTGTGTGTGTATAACCACAGTGTGTTTGGTAATCAATTGTACATATATCTGTTGCTCAATTCTTCTGATTGTTGTCATTCAGTCTTTGATGCAAGAGATTGGTGAAGAGGACAAACAAAAGTTCAACTAAATTCTAGCTTGTGATATAATTGAAATGTAAATATCACTTATTTCCAGTTACAGAATTATTCCAACTTATTTGGAATTTAACTTATATCAACTTATTTCCAGTTTACAAAAATGTCCCTTTAATCTGTTTTAGAAGACATTTTAACTTCTGAAGACATTGGAATTGTGTGTGTGCAAGTCTTTACATTCTTAAATATCTTAAATACTTCATATACTTTTTTATCCATTCAAAACATCTATTCTTTACAAATAATAATGTTTGGTAGAAATTCAGGTTCTTGCTAAATGTAGAGGTTAGAAATTTGGATTACTTTGAGATTTTTAAACCACAAAGACCTTTGTAGTCTCTGTTACTCCCAGTTTTTACAGCTAGAAAAAGTGATTTACAGATGCTAATTTTTTGCAGTTGAAGGGTGTTAGTGAGAAGTCACTTGCGTTGAAGTTAATTTTTATTATCTTTATTACAGTATTTGTTTTGAAGTATCTTATTGTTAAAATGAACTTTCAGTAGGGCCACTCCCAAATAAAGTGCTTTAATTATGCTGAAATGTTCTATGGCTTGTGCTATGCGTAATCTCACTTCACCTTATTTCCCGTGTGGTAAAAATTCAATTTCTGTTTTGTGAAAGTAAGATGATTGCATTCAAACTGGAGCTCCGTGGCAGTATAGCTATCCATATAGTCCCTATATAGAGTGACATACTTATTAGCTTTTCAGCCTTTTGGTGCAAATAAGGTGTAGCATCATTCTTACTAAATATATATATACACCTATGAATGAGATTGATGATAAAGATGAAAGCATTTCTTGCTCAAAGAGCTGAAGCTTTTTGATTTAATTTTTAGCTCACACTACTGTCATCTGGTACACAACAGCCCTTATCACATTACAGGCTCTTTCTTGCCCGTTTTTAGCAATACATTGTGGCATCCTGATTGAAAATTGCCAATACTTCTGTCTGTTCTCTGTTTTGCTTTCTTCTGGTCCAGCCCTTATCTTTTCATAGCTCATCTCTGATATAGTGCATCAATTTAGCTTTATATGTCCTGTCAGGGAGAATATTCCTTTCCCTCATCATTCTTCCTTTGTTGTGTGCCTTTTTCTCAGAGTTAAAACGTAAGTGATTTCTTCATTGTTAATTTCCTCTACTATTTTTATACCTCTTTGATCAAGTCTCTGGTACTCATCTTCAACACTCAGCTTTTCTGCTTATGCAAAATATCTCTTTGATAGTATGCTTGTTACTCTGTCATCTTGTTCAAAATCAGCAAATCACAGTGCTGCTGTCTGGTTCTTTTTCTGTGTTATGAAAGGAGCTGTTTTGACTGGTCTCTACCTATGTTTGTTTTACTTCTGCTACTGCTAAATGTTTCCTATATCCATATCCATCTCTGACGTTTTCTGCCCTCTAATTTTTCTGGCAGTTTTTCTTCACATGCGTGACTTCAATATTTTAATTATTTTCAATTAGCATGATTATTTTAAAAAAAACTTTTCATTGCCATTTTTTGCCTATGCTGTGTCATTCCCCACTAGGGTTCAGTTCTGTGTTTTCCTTTTCTCTTTCTGCTGCTGCTGCCATTTCCCTACTGTCATAGTTTTAATTTAAAAAAATTGCAAAACATGAGTCAAAACTGAATATTCAGTTGAATGACCTTATTGCAAAACTGAAAAGGAATCTACAGCAATGAAAAATTTAGTACAGCACATGAATTCTGGTGTTTAACTGTCACAGACCTTATCTGCCAGCAGTCTGTACCAGCTGACTCTTAGGTAGAGCACCATTAACGTTTTCCTGCCTGTGTGGGTTCTGTTGTGCAACTGTGGACGAGACATAGATTTCTCAAGTCTTCCCAGAGATAGCAGTGTTTCCCAAGTTTTTCTCATTTCTGCTGACAACAGACACAGGGCAGTGGCATCATCAATTCGTATAAACGTATGAAACTTAAACAAAGTGTTAAATCCCGTCTTTTCTAACTATCTCTGAAGCATATTACATTTTTTCAGTAGTACTTTTGAACCTGAGAAGATGCATGTGGACTACTAAGCTGTTGCAAAATTACTGAGGTTCTTCTCTATGCTCAACATTTGTCCCTTACTACAAGATTATTTGATATATGTCTCTATACATCAGTTGAAATCTTTTTGAAAATGTCTCTAGATAGCAAAAAAATATTCAAAATAATTAAATTTATTTGTACGAGTAATCTTTAGAACAGTAAAACAAGGAAAAATTAAAAATAGCTGGACAGTTCTCACTCTTCTGAATGCTTGAGGGATCAAAACTAATAAAATACCAAAAACATTAGCAAAAGAACAGAAAATGAAGAGCACTTTTTAAATAACATTGATGTACAAGTTATGGTCACTTTGTAGTCAACATGGAGACACTAAATACTCAAAAAATATATTGCTGTGGAAGAAACATTCTTCAGGAAATTAAGGTGCAGTTTAGAATATGATTCATTCGTAAAGCTTAAGATGATAGCTTGAAATGGAAAAACAGGCAAGGAATATCAAAGAAAATACATTAAGATTTATTATCTGGTATTTTATACTCTTAAGAATTGCACAAAGGCCAGTTGTCATTTAATCACTAAAATATCTGCTACAACAAAGTATCTTCACCATTTGTGGGTCCTTGTGGATAAAATCAAGAGAATAAATATCTATACTATATACTATACTGTATATCATAACTGTCAGCCTTATTTCATGGGCAGGAACACAGATGCCTCCAAGTAGAGGGCATGTTCTGGGTTACACCAAAGCAGAACTGTCCTGTATCTTCCCTGTTGCACCCTGGAGGTCAAAATGGGTTGGACCACTTCCAATAAGGTACAGTCTTTCTGAAGGGACAGAGCAGCCCAGTGAAATGTAGTAACAGATTACTTCCATCACTTTCTCACATGAAGTATGACAGCAGCAACACTAGCTCAGATCAAAGATTCATTTAGCATAGTATCCTATTGGCAGTCCATACCTTTTGCCAGTAGCTTGTATAAGAGTAAATCATAGAATTGTAGAATGTAGGTGGAAGGGACCTTAAAGATCATGGAATTCCAACCCACTTGCCACGGGCAGGGACACCTCCCACTACAGCAGGTTGCTCCAAGCCCCATCCAGCCTGGCCTATGCATCTGGTAATGGTGTTTTCCTGGGTGCTGTCCCACTTTTGGTCAGTTTCTCTATACCTCCTATGATTTTGTGGACTTCTACGATATTCCCATTTAACTGTCAATTTTTTGGCCAAAAAGTCATAATCTAGTTAAGAGATTGTGGCATGGGTGCTACTGATTATCCATTCCCCTTTTTTTGTATGTTTTCAGTTCTACCATATCCTGCTCTGAGATGAAAAGTTGGAAGTGGAGCACATGATGGATTTTTACAGCATTTTTACATCAGTTTTCTAGGGTTTTCTTTCTCTATTCCTCTTTTAATAATTCCTAGCATTCAATTTCCTTTTTTGATTGCTACTGAACATTGAGCTGACATTTACATAGAACTATCTATTATAACCCCAGGATCTTGTTTCTGTGTGGTAATAACTAGTCAAGACCATCACTGTTAGCATAAAATTATTTTTCCCATATATATTACTGTACATTTATCTACAATGAATTTCATTTTTCATTTTATTATTAGTCACTCAGCATCCTGCATTCTTCAATGTTTTTTGTCCAGATGGCCTTCACTTTGACTACCGTGAATATAATATCACCAGCAAACTTTGTCATTTCACTACTCACTTCTTTTTTTCTCACATCCTATCACAATTTCCTTTAGGAACTGCACAGAGAAAATTTATCATTTATCCTTGACCTTCATGTCCTCTGTTTCAACCAGTTATTTGGCCACAAGGGCATTTTCTTTTTTATTAAGTAACAGTGTAATTTCTGTTAAAAAACTGGTAAGGAAGCTCTAAAAGTATTTTTATACCTTGAATACTGTACTTATCTTTCATATACTTTTCTACCTCACTATTTATTGCCTAGGTTATCTGGAAAATGAACTTTTCCAGAATGTTTTGTAATAGGATAGCTCTCTAACAAAACAAACAGCAATTCTATTGTTGCTGCTTGTTACCAGCCTTTCACAGTTACTGACAATTACTACTGATGCATTAGCTTGTCTGTATCAGGACAACATTAGTTGAGTAGAACTGGACACTGGGAGTAAGTAGAAACCTAATACAAAGAAGTTACTCATTGAAATAGCCATTATTTTGGCTGAGAGTATGCTGTTATTTGAACTTTCAGTCAAAGGAAACGTCTAATTAGATACTATGATTGCACACTAACACTAGGAATAAAATATAAACTAATCAAGAAAGCAAAATTTGAATTTTATATTCTATGCTGTTAAAAAATGTGGTTGATCTATGCAGATGTACCTTTTTGAAACGTCAAATATTTGTAACTATAAATAAGTTGATAAAATCTCAATTTGCAAATGCAGGCATCCATTCTATAAATTTAAATATCATTTCTTTATATTCTTTTCCTAAGTTCTATCCTGAATTTTCAGTTAAGATGATTTGATGCTATTTTGTCCTTTCCATGATGTCAGTGCTTTGTTTATTGTTGGACATGACATAGATATTTTCAGGGATATCGCATGCTTGGTATGGTAACACCAACAGGATCTGCAACTAGGACAAGCTTTAGTATTGAAGTTTGCTCCTTTGCAAATCAGAGAGCAAACTGAAAGAGAGTGTATTACGAAAAATATGAGAAAGGTGAAACTTATGTAGAGGTCAGGAAAGGGAATGAGAAAGGAGGAAGGTAGTTACGGAAGTTAGCTGGGTAACAAGACAGTAAAGGAAGAACTTGGGTGAAGTATGAAAGAAAGTGAAGGTAAATGATGTGGGTCCAGCAGAGGGCCATGAAGATGATCAGACCTTCCAATATCTGAAGGAAGCTTATAGGAGAGCTGGAGAGAGACTCCTGGTCAGGAAGTGTAGTGATAGGACAAGGGGTAATGGTTTTAAATTGGAAGAGGGGAGATTTAGATTAGATATTAGGAAGAAATTCTTTACTGTGAGCGTGGTGAGGCACTGGAACAGATTGCTAGAAATGTTGTGGATGCCACATCCCTGGGAGTGGTCAAGGCCAGGCTGGATGGGGCTTTGAGCAACCTCCTCTAGTGGGGGGGTTGAAACTCGATGATCGTTAAGGTCACTTCAGATATTCCACCTCTTACACAGGCTTTACTCCCTTTTCAGACAAATTACAACTGTTAATATCCTTTTACTTTCATTTGTAGTCCTTGCTACAGTGACAAGCCCATTTCTTTTTTCTAAATAGCCATGTTTTACATATACATTAATTACCTGAGATCCATAGACATCCTGCAAATCGTATTTGAGGCTCAAAATAAGGAACTGGTTTTTTTTTTTAAGGTTTAGTCTATTTAATGTTGTTATCCATACCACAAAATACCATAACTGTTTATCATGAGTTCTTGTGTACAGCAGCACCGAGTGAGATACATCACACCTAATTTTAGATGTTTGCAATGCAGATATCTCTTTCAGACCTAGTAGTCCTAAATCCCCACAAAAGGTAGAAACAGACTTTTTAAGGTACAATTTATCTGACATACTTATGTTTTTTCATATCTATGTTAGGATGAATTGAGTCAAACCCTAAAAGGGCCCATTTTTCTTACTAGAATATAGCATGACCATTTTAGATTAATCTAGCTGTCAAATAAATGCTGTTCTCATGGTCTAAATTAGATAGGCATCACAATGCGTAGGTATCATCATTAACAGGTAGAAATGTTTTATAAATTTGTGCATCTGGATATACGTGTCTGGGAAGGAAAGCTGTGTGCTCTGTGAAATCTTTACAGGTAAAGATGGGCGGTTAGAAAATAAAAGATTAGAGGCAGAACATACTAGTGAATGGGATCTTTTAAGTCATCTCCTTTTTTTAGGTAAAGAAGTGCAACTGCCATACTTTTTTTTCTCATTTGGCTTTATGTGAAAATTTTCACTACTTTGACACTGCTGACCTTACACTGCAGATATTTTTCCTCCTATTGTGTTGAATCTAGTAAAGTCCTTAAAGTGAAGACAGTTGGAAAAATACTTCTTGGTTTTTAACTTCTAATGATGTATTTTTCATTATGTGGGTGCAAATTGCCAAAATGGTCTGAAAGGTCTCTGATAGTCAGCTTACCTTTTATAAATCACAACTAGTCTAAATGTAAATAGAATGGAATCTGAAACAATATTAACTTTATGTAATTTTCCATCTGTTGAAAGTGTTCCTGTAGCTGTGTACTCTTTAAAAAGCTGAGTTAAGGGAAAAACTCAGTAATCATTATCATCTATATGAAAATGCAGTTCAAATGAAAACAGTAGGTTACCTCCTAATATCCCTATTCAGATGTTATTCACTTAAACAGTCATAGGGATGATAATGGGTGTTTTGACTGATTAGAGATTTCAAGATCTGGTCTATAGTCATTATGACTATTTTTTTCTGACTAATTAGTCATGCATATCAAAATAAATGGTCTGTGCTATTACTGACATGTATAAAGCTCCCACAGCATGTTCATCATTAACAACACAGAAAAAAAAAAAAAAAAAAAGGAGGTGATTGAGGACCTAAGTAACTTAAAAATCTAAATGGAGAGACATTAAAAATACTGAGGTTTTCATCAGAGAAAGCTACTTTCTCTTTTTAAATAAAACACTCAAGAGAGAACAGTTTTAATACTTTTTGTGATGGGATATTTGTGAGAAAATTAGGAAATTAGCTTTGAAGAGGTAGAAAAGAGAGAGGATGTCCTATTGGAATGAGAAGACATATCCCATCATAGATCATAAATAAGCAGCCTTTTGCATTTCTATCTTTATAAATCTTTTTGGCTGGTAAAAGCAGCATAATTAAATGAACTCTATAGAGGAAACCACCATGCGTTTTACTAAAACTAGCCTGTAATAAATGGCTTTATCTGATGATATTTGAAAGTGAACACTGCAAAATAGCGATTTTTTTTCTCCTGAATTTCTACTTAAGAGTAACTGGAAAGATGCCCAGCAGAAAAGGACCTGGGGGTATTGGTGAACAGGTGGCTTAACATGAGCCAGCAGCGTGCCCAGGTGGCCAAGAAGGTCAACAGCATTCTGGCCTGTATCAGGAATAATGTGACCAGCAGGATTAGGGAAGTGGTGGTGCCTCTGTACTCAACGTTGGTGATGCCTCACTTCAAGTACTGTGTTCAGCTCTGGGCCTCTCACTACAAGAAGGACATTGAAGTGCTGGAGCGTCTCCAGAGGAGAGCTACCAAGCTGGTGAGGGGACTAGAGAACAAGTCATAGGAGTAGAGGCTGAGGGAAAAGGGCATCTTTAGTTTTGAGAAGAGGAGGCTGAGGGGAGACCACATTGCCCTCTGCAACTACCTGAAGGGAGGTTGCAGAGAGGTGGCTGTTGGCCCTTCTCCCAAGGGAATAATGACAGGACCAGAGGAAATGGGGTGAAGTTGTGGCAGGGTCAGGTTTNGGTTTAGATTAGATATTAGGATGAATTACTTCACTGAGAGGGTGGTCAGGTACTGAAACAGCCTGCCCAGGGAGGTGGTGGAGTCACCATCCCTGGAGGTATTTCAGAAAAGTGTAGATGTGGCACTTCAGGGCATGCTTTACAGAGGTCCTTTCCAACCATGACAATTCTGTGATTCTGTAAACTCTTTAAAGTTATATACCAACAAAATGTGTGCAGCATACATTTACATTATACATATATATATATAATTCATATAGGTACAAGTATACATATATATTCATATGTATTAGCTATACATATTAGCCTGGTCTCTATTAAATGTACATTGTTTAAAAGTGACTGGAGATGTTGGAAGTATAAATGATCATTAAATCGCTTTTGAAAATGGAACAACAGATTTTATCTATCAGATTCACTACTGTTTTTTAACTAGGAAAATTCTGTTTCAGACTTCTGATATTCAGGTGGGGGTAATTTATTGTATACTTCTCTAAAACTGAACAGGAGGAAGCAGTTGGTCCCATTTTACACAACTTGCAGTGTGACTTAGACTTTCTTAAGTTTTTTTTTCCTATGGATAATTTGAAGATCTAATTCAACAAATGGCTAAAATAAAAAATACGCTAGAGAAAAAAGTGGAATCTGGATTAATAGCAAAAAACATTGAGAAAGATTTTAATGGAGACCACAGAGAATACATGAAACCTCTCATCTGTGTATCTTGGATCATTAAACTTTAGGCTCTCAATATACAGTGTCAGACCAAATAACCGTCTCATTTGTTCATTTGGGATTTTTGATTACCCATGTTGTTACTTCTCCCCTTGAATTCTTGGCCTAGTGACTCCATCTGTACTACCCTTTATCTCTGCCATTTTATCTTTTTACAAACTTTTTCACAGCTCTTTCTTACAACTTGGTCATTTCCGTAGAAGGCCAAGCCAAGGTTATGATGGTGGGCCCTAGACCTTAGACACTCTTGAACACAGATAAAAAAGGCCCAGAGGCCCAGATGAAAGGTGAAGATGGTGGGGAAAAATTCTTACAGGGGACTTCGTGGAGAGGGGATTACAATACAATACAGTACAATTTTTCTGTGTTTGCTCATACCTTGTCTTGCTCCAAAGCTTTTCTCTTGACCTTTCTCTTATCTCCCTACACTAGTATTGCCCTCAAACACACTGTTGATATTTCCAAGTGGGAAGTCGTTAAGTTTCTCCAACAACTGCAAGCTTCACTCAAATTAGAGCATTGGTAGAAAAAGTGGCAATCAGCACCATGACACCACGTTGATTACATAGTATTCCTTATGATTCCAGCTCAGAATTATTTCCTATGTATTTAAGGAGATATTAAACATGCATAGAAGTGCATTTAGTACAAAATATACTAGACAAAAATTATTGTTATTGTTTTTCTTGATCTATCATCCGTTCCTGAATGACAGCACTGACATAAACCAAACTTTCAAAACTCCACCTCTGATGACTTAGTTTGAGCAATTCAGTTTACATAGGATTTAAACTCATTTTTTAAAATAAATTATTTCTGGGTATTAGGAAGAAGATGTGATGAATTTACGTTAATATGTTATGTTACTTTATCTTTTCTGTCATGTTATTTCATGGTTAATATAGAAAGATAATAAAAATTGAAATAATTTATTTCTACCACTGTAGCATGATCTGAGGCTATAACTTACCTCATTACCAGAGAGGTAATGATTAGTAGGTTGGCCTATGCATACTCCTTCTTTGAATTCTGGAAGGTCTTGGAACCTTCAATAGCTGTTCTTGATCAACTAGTTTCTAACTTTATGTTTTACTGCAGTTTTTGTTAGGTAGTTTTGTTAGTAAAATATCAATACTAGTTATTGCTTCTAATCCAAAAAGAAAAAGATAAAACAGAACGAGGCAAAGTCTCCAACAGCTCACACTTATTTTCTGCCTGCTTCCACACGGATAACACTAAATTTGCTACTTTTTGAGACATTAGTACAATTTTTATTCTTTCAAAGTAAGTGTCCTCCTTATTGAATAGAATACCAGAACTATTGAAATAACTTCTCAAATTCACAGAAAATAAATAATATATAGGAACAATGGAGGGGGGAAACTGGTGACATTTTTTAAAAGCAATGGAAAACTAGGCATTTTGAACCTAAAATCTTAATTGAAATTCCTGAAAGTGCTTGGAGAAAAAAAATCTAACATTTGCAAGTATCTGAAAGAATCCAAGAATAAGACTAAAAACCAACACAAATTTGTCAACAAAACAGATCATATTTAACTGTGGATAGAAGAAAGCCACAGATATTTACCTTTGTAAGATTTTTGACAATTTAGAATGATACTGTAATTAGCAAACTGGTAGTCCAGATATAGACAAAAATACAGGAGGGCAGCTGTGAATATGTCTATTAATCTGTAGCTGGGGAGTAGTTATCAGTAGTTCATCATCAGGCAGTTGTGCATTAAATGAGTTTTGCTATGTTGAAACAAGTCATGCGAGGAATTTACCAATGCAGATGGAAATTATTGATTTGGCTGCTAATTTATCACATGTGAATAAAACAAAATACTTTTTTTTTTTTTTTTCTGTGTTTCCAAGTAAGATTTTTCTGAATCTTGTCATATTGGATATGGCTTCCTAAAAAATTAGACTATGGTCCTGTGCTGGCACAGTGCCATAATTACAATTCCTATTAATGCTTCTATGCTGGAACTGGTGCATAAAGGAGATTTCTTTGTTCCTGTTTCTTTCAGTTCTTCTCTGAAAAAGGATACAAGGGATGTAGTCTCAGCCAAGGGCCATACTAAAATACACAGTGATATTATCAAGTCAGTAAAGAGTTTAGTGCTGGCCATCAGTATTGTACTGTGTGCTGACTTTCAGCATTTGCATTTTTAATTTAGCCTTTGCTATGCCCAGTGATGCTGTTCAGTACATACACCTAATGATGTAACTGTACTTTGTGAGACTGAGATCAGCGTATCTACATAAAATCATGTCTGGATTGCTGAAAATCTACATTTACACTTTCCTTCTAAATTCAGAACATTTCTGTTGTCATATTGTGCCTTTCTAGCAGCCTTGCTAAAGCAGACATTTCAGAAGTTATTCTGAGTCTCTGAATAGATCTGTGCTGCTTAACTGCTCCAACTCATAATATTATAAATTTTTTTCCTGTGTTTAAAATTTCTGCATAAGGGATGTGTTTTGGGGGTACTTTTTATATTCATGAAAAAGAAAAAAAAATTGAAAGTGCTAAGAAAAATGAATATTGAGCTAACTTACTCTATTTGTGCACGGAGTAAATATCAAGCTAATGCATAAGATTTATCCTCTATAGTACATCAGCAATATGTCTCATTTTAGGCCTCTCCTATGACTGCTATTTTTCACTGCAGTATTCAGTCATGCTGATTTATGCAATAGTATCCTGTGAATATTTTGCAGAGTATTATCAATAATATAATTTTATCTTTGGGTCCAGATGGAATGAGCTTAGAGCACAAAGCAGGCAGAAAGCATGATTCCTGCCTCAAGTAGTTTACTGCTTGAAATAAACTTAGTATAAAATGTGAGACAGGGACACAAGACATCAGGGAGTGGAGGACTGGGTCAAGAAAGGTAACAGCCCAAGTAACCAAATATTTTATTCTGTAAGGGCTCATGTACTCAATAAGATGGTTCTATTGGACTGGTGGGGTTTCATTAGAGTCATGGCAGGAATCCCGCTGGAGAATAGGTCTGAATTAGGATCGTGAGTAGTGGCATCACAGATCTGCTCAGGATAAGTGCTTCTGCATGTGAATAGAAGCAGCAGTCACATTAATCTTATTAGACTGCCCATATAAGAAATTGGAGCAATGGGAGAGGACGGCCAATACCAAACTAGGTAAAGGGCTCTGGTCTCACTTCTTAAATTTGAGGCAGAATCACAAGTAAGTCGCTCAAATCGCCTTGTTTATTGTGGGTCTCTATTAGCAGTAGCATTCTTGCTTGTTTAACTCATGTAGTATGCGCTTTGAATTGCACTGCAGGTACTGCCCTTTGGGTTTATTGATTCATCTGCTGATCCTGCATAGAGGAACTACCAAAAGTAAAATTCAGTCATTTGCAAGTGCATCATTCCTCCTCATTTGCAATAACATGGTTTAGATCTTTGTTGGTGATTCTAACTCCAATGGCGTTTCAACCGGACATGTTCTCAGTCCTAGTGTTAGGAGCCTCAGGCAAAATATGCCTGCATAGAGATCCAAATGTTCAAATTTCTTTTCATATTGAGTTTGGAATCACCTCGCAACATTATACCATATATTAAATAGCTCAGCATATGACTTTTTTATTTTAATTGATCTAGTTTAATCTCAGGACTATGTTAGAGACTGATTTGAGAAGTGTGCTCTCAACCTTTTGAGTTGCACTTATTCATATGAAAAGTTTATATGTGTGTGAATGTACGGATGTGTGTTAATTTTCCTGAAAAAAATGAATCAGTTGAAATTCCGTTATGCTTTATATTCTGTGGTGATTAATATTCCCCAGGGAAGCATAATGAAAATACCTGATAGATCAGTTGACTAAAATTATTATTGCAGACATCACTGATGTACTCTTATGTAGCATATATTTCTAAAAATTTGAAAAACTTTGGTGTTCGTATTTTTACCACTCGTTACAGAATTTCTTCTTTCACTGGTCTACATCTTTGAAGACACCTACATTGTTTTTCTTAGAAAAAACATTTTTTGTACAACATAGTTCCCTGAAGTTGAGTTTTGGAAACTAGTTGCACGTGCAT
Organism: Thinocorus orbignyianus; assembly: GCA_013400375.1. Classification (NCBI taxonomy): domain Eukaryota; kingdom Metazoa; phylum Chordata; class Aves; order Ciconiiformes; family Thinocoridae; genus Thinocorus; species Thinocorus orbignyianus. The sequence continues at coordinate 184,949 of VXBW01004781.1, forward strand.
GTTAGGACACCTATTAATAGGTGTAACATTAAATTGATAGGCATTTTCATTGGCAGAACACAGGGTCTTACCCTCACCATGTGATGAACACGTAGAACTGAAACAAGTCACTCATTCCAGTTCATATTTAGTGCGGTAAAGTTAGGATTCAAATATAAATAGAAAGTAAATTGCTGATAAATGCATGGAGAAGCAGGAGAATGGGGAAGAAAACAGTGAAAAATGTCTGATCTTTAAAGGAATGCTTTTCATTCGGAAGTTCACCACTGTTGGTGGGTCAAATTTCCACAACTGTTCCTCTTAATATTGGGAAAAATCTGGTAAAAAGTTCTGGTCTCAGTTCAACTTCTGATAATAAGCTTGAGACTCTGAACTTGGAGATGGCTGGTAAAGATTAAGTCCATAGGATGAATCTTCCATCATTTTCTGAGGAATAGTGAAAGCCATCCTAAAAAGTGTTTTACTCAAACTGGTGATCAGGATTGCATGTGAAATCAAATTCATTAGCATTGCCCCAGGCTTACACAACTCTCTGCATATCATCTTCTGTTCCGTAGTTGCACAGAACAGAATGCGTTCCATTTCATTTTCCTTGAAAATATACTTGGCCTAATATCTTGGCAGCAGTTTACAAACTTTGCTAGGGTATACTGCTGCCAGCAAGAATAAAGAAACGGTTCCTGGTCTTCCAGGAATAAAACTTAATTTGCTAAATTAAATATTTGTTTTCTTGCTGTGATATCAGTCAAACTAATCTTCTAAACTTCATCCAAGGAAATTTTCATGCAATGTGAACTCACTAAAAATTTCAGCTAAACGAATTTAGACTAGAAGTAAGATGCAAATTATGGAGAGCTGGGGTAATTAATCTCATACATCACTTGCTGAAGATTACAGTTTTTGCTTGTCAGTGGTAAGCTCAAACTCAAGACAGGATGCATTTCCTAGGGGTTATGGTGTAGTTCACCTATAACTGTTGATCAAGAAGCAGGATTTACTGGAAGGTGTTAAGAACTACACGAGGCGAGATAAGATGATCACAATGTTATCTTCAGGCCTTAATATCAGTCTTTTATTTATGATTTTTTTTTTTTTT
>VXBW01004781.1:189352-314663 GCA_013400375.1 Thinocorus orbignyianus
CCCCCCCAAAACTCAAAACACCACAAACCCCCCTGATTATAGACATCGCATTTACAGTTCTTTTTCTGAACCACAGCAGTATTAACAGTCACATTGTTAACTCTGGAATGAAAAGGAAAATCCATATCTACAAATGGAAGGCCTGGTTCTGCAAACTGGTATCCATCAGACATAAAGCACACTTTTTCAGTGTAATTGACTCTATGACATACTTCTGGTATAGAAGATGAAAATATTTGACTTGGTATCTGTTTACATAATGGCAATTTCAACCACAGTAAGAATCTGGACTGTGGTCTAATTTGACTTTGAGTCTCCATATTCAGCCACAGGTGCTATGGTGAGGCCATTTCTACTGCAAGGGCTCGTGACTCATTACGATCTGGTAATTCTTCACATTGTGTCCTTGGTAGCACTGGTTGAGTTTTCAGTGCATCCCCTAGTACAAGCACCAAAGGTGTTTTGCACAGCTTCTTCTATAGCTTTCAAGTGTTCCTTATAGCTCAAATAATTTTTTCAGACCTTTTCAGATATGAGGAGTTACATTTGGATCCGATTTTAATCCCTGCAGCTGAGACTTCATTTCTTGCACTGACAGAACATCTGGATTTTGTTCAGCAGCTGGTGCATACAGTCCTGTTGCTGTCCCTGCTATAAGCACTCCAGAGGAGACTTCTGAATTCAAGGATTTTGTTAAACTGTTTCTGCTGCTGAACTGCTCTTTCATCCCTTGTCATGTTAGGGATATAGCTTACATCTATTACTTTTCATCTTAAAACTAACAAAGAAATGGACATTTGCTGATTTTTTTTNAGATCACATTTTTTCCTCCAATTCATTACCTATATCCTGGCTCAGTGCTAGAGAAAGAAAGGAGAACAGCTCACTGCATTGGGGCAGGGCTGACTGAAAGAGACAGGGACAAGTGGCACCTCTGCAATTATCTAGCCCTTGCTGCTGCTGGGTCGTCTTCTCCCCACTGCTGGTTACCATTGCTGGGGTAAGATAGCATGCAGGTTACAAAAAATCCATTTTCCCTTCAAAGCTAAACTGCAAAATAAACTCCACCCAGTGGGGTGCTGTGCGATACAGTGTGATCTCACTCACGGGCTAGGGAGACACTAAAAATATGATTGAATTCTTGAGACTGGTTGACATAGGTATTTGTCTCTCCAAAATTACATGAGTGCTGTGAGGATAAAAATATTTTTGATACATCCTAGCTAACACATGGCAAACACTGTGTGTTACAATGCTTTATTGAATAAGGTGAATGGGAAAGTTACCATCTTAATGCATGATTCTTGGTCAAACTACCAAATGTTAGGCAACCATTTATTGTTGGGTTCCTAATAATGAATGTCTTAGTACAAAAATAGCTTAATTTCCCTGCATTTGGCCAACAAAAGTAGAACTTACAGGAAATTATACATATTCAATATATGTGCTTCTTTCTACATAACTAATGAAAAATGTCTCAATTCTAAATTACTATCTAAATTATCACCACTGGGCACTGATGTTAATGCTGTTTGAGAAGATCAGTGCAGAGAAAAAGTGTTGTCAGAATGCTTTTTTCCCCGGGTTTCCCACAGATTCAGGAAATTCTTCTGCATGAGTTATATTAAACCAGCGTATTTAATCATAAGCCTATTTTTTTTTTTCTAGTGAACTAGTGATTGTTGGGAGTGAGGGAATGTTATTCTGTTGTGTAGCCCAAGTCCAGCTGTGCCAGAATCCTAGAGAGAAATCAGGCATATTCTGTTCCTCTCCCTGCCTGATACCCAGACAAATATACTCTAGTGTATGCGTTTCTCTCATGACCTGACCTGATAGTGACAGCCCTGCTGAATATGAACTGCTGAGACCCATAGTGCAGGACCGTATTATGATAGTAAGTCCTATATCCTAGTGGTGTTTCCAGCTCATGCCCAGTTCCATGCTAAAGTAGATACAAAACCTCCATCTGTCATATCCATTAGTTTGAACAGCTTCCAGTAACAAAATCTGTCACTGAAAGGAACATTTTTCCATCACAGCAAAGGAGAATCTATTACTAATTGGCCTGACAAAAGAGGCCAATGCTTGTAGTATTTTTTGCTGTAGTTCCATAGGTATCATTCTCTTAGGGAATCTGTGTCATCTGCTCTTCCTTATTGTTGTCCTGTTGCTTGCAGTGACTTGTTGCAGGGCATCAGCATTAAATAAGGTGCTGAGCTGACCCAGAATCCAGAATTACTGGTAGAATTTTCCAAAGAATGATCATAGAGGGGTCTGCAGGTCTGATTCTGACATTGCTCAGCCAGTGTCTTCATTGCTTTCAGTAATATGAGTATCATAAGAAACAAAATAATGCCTATGTTTCTACTTTAAAAAGTCTGGATTTTTTGATGATATGGTAGATTCTGCCAAATCCAGCCACACCCTGGGGAGGCTGCTCCGACAAATGTTCCTGTGCCCTGTTTAAGATACTGTGGCACTTTCTATAGGAGTAAGAAAGCTCAGCATTTGGTGACTGCAAGTTTATTGTATAACCATTTTATTCTTTCTTCTCCACTTCTTTCTTTGGTTCTGAGTCTCACTTCACACTGAGCCCCTTAAAGGACTGCCTCCCTCTTGCCCTTGCCTTACGTAGTGGCACTGCCATTGAGGCTGGCCTCCAAAGTGCTGAGCTCCATCTGAAGAGAACAGTTGGGAGGATTCAGAAGACTTGATACAGATTTATTTAGGCTTCTGGATACCTATTTAATTTCTTTTTCCAGTATCCCATAAGACACATTTCACTACATTGGACATCAGTTGTTTGATTTAGGTACATACAGTAAATGAAAACAAATGTGTACTTGAGCCGTGAAGAAAATTATTCCATACATTCCAAAAGACAGGAATACAAATTCTTTGATGCCAAATAAGTTTTGCAAAGGAAATAGTTTTGCCTCTGTGGCAAAAAATTAACATAGGTTTTCCTTTGATTTTAAAGGGATAAGAAAATATATTTTAACTTCTAATTGTATGTAGCTGTGAGATATCTATACAAGATTTATAACATCTATTGTGATATGTGTTTTCAGTGCAAATATGTGTTAAAAAGTGTCATAAAAGCTGGAAAAAAAATTACCAATTATTGTAACAAGGGAAAATAACTTCATTGTTATGTAACACTTCAAGTCATGCTCTGAAATAAAACTGCCCCTTAATGTGGAACGTAAAGTTGACAGTAGTCATAAATGAAAATGGTCACCAAATTTACTTTCATATTAGACTTTTACATGAGTCTCTGAATAAAATGTCTAATGAACACTTTTTGCCAGAGAGGCCAGGTGTGTGCCTATAACATGGATGGTGTTCAGTGTATACTATCCTCACAGTTGCTGTGATATCACAAAAGCACAGACTGACAGACGGATTGAGGTTGGAAGGGACCTCTGGAGGTCGTTTAATCCAGCCCCCTTGCTCAAGCAGGGCCACTTGGAGTTGGTTGCCCAGGACCATATCCTTTTGAGTATCTCCAAGGATGGAGACTCCACGGCCTCTCTGGGCAGCCTGTGTCACCCTAACAGTAATAATGTTTTTTCTTATGTTCAAATGTCACATCCTGCATTTCAGGAGGTCCTGGTCCTGTCCTGGTCCTCTGGTCCTGTCACTGGACACCACTGAAAAGAGCCTGACTCTGTCTTTTTTTTTTACAATCCCCCTTCAGATATTTATATACTGTGCTAATATCTCCCATAATGTATATTTCATTATATAATTGAAAGCTTGGGACTAGCAAAATATACCTTGCTCAGGGTAAACCTTGTTTTGTCTAAAATATTCATTGCATTTGAATTGCTTTTGTATAACAGTGCAATTTCTCTCAACTGTACTCAGTGATCCTTTGATAAATAGATCCTGTATTTCATAACTCCTACTTCTGAAATCCTTAGGAATTTGGAGTGCTTACCAGCGGGTGGCATGGCATCGTGTGTACGTGTAGATAAGATGGTGGACTTTATCTCTTCTCTTCCCTTATGTGTCTTGTGCTATCTCTGTTAATGTTTTTAGTATATTTTTGTTTAGATGTATATAACTTTTTGGGAAAAAGAAGAAGAAAAAACAAAGCAGGGGGAAGGGAGGGGGGGAGTTCCACCGGATGTCATAAGTGAGCTTTATTCAGCTTTAGTTTGGGCTATTCATGAGGGCATAAATGTAGCATTAGAGGGACTACTCTTTCCCTCTGCTGACATACGCACAGGCAGTATGACTGCAAAATGGTGTTATGTTTGCCAGGGAAATGAAAAGTTTGCATATCTTCAGGTTACCTCTTTTGGCATATCAGTTATTGGCATCTCTGCTGTCATTGCATTAACAATGTGTAAAGATGGGCTTCTTTCCATGCAGCAGCTTCTCCCCTCACAAAGAAAGGCCCTCTCTCAAGTTTCTTAGCCTTTTATGTTGAAAAGAGGTGCAATGAATGTTTGTCAGCTTTTGAAACATTAGAGCCATAGGCACTCTGTTGACATCTTAAGCTGTTTGTGGAGGTAAATCCTTCTTGGTCTCCCCTTCCCATATATATCTATTTATCTTTTGGATCCCTTTTTCTACTCAATAAGACTGTAATGTGCTGTGGATATCTTGCTGGCATTTCTAACAGTACAAAAAAATCCTGGACTGTGACAGTGGGTTTTTTTTTAATATGGCAGCTGCCACTGAGATTCAGATATCCCAGTGCATAACTCTCCTAATTTGCTTTCTTTATTAAAGTACAGCCAAACTTCTGTCTTCCCAGTATTATTCCTTAGATAGCTGTGGGTACAAAGAGACTGTGCTCACACTATGTTATTTCAACATTTTTCATAATGGTAAATATTAAGCACATCTAAAGGGTCAGTAATTTTTTTTCTAAAATGATGGAATATCCAATGCATCAGCTGGCTCAGGAGAGAAAAATAACTTTATTTGCTTAATGTATTATAGTAGCAGAAGTAGCAAATGCCAAGCTATTTTCTTAAGTGTGCACTTTCATTGCCATTGAGAAGCTGATGTAATTTCTAGATCATTACCATTCACTATAATATTTTGATATTAATTACCGGTAATTAAGGTCATTAATTAGATTTAAGTAACTGTGTACCTCTAAATTAACTATAAACAGGTTTCTATTCTACCTCATTGTGGAAGACCTGTAAATCTGTACATTTTTGCTTCATGTCTGAGATTGGGATTTTTTTTCTGGTTTGCACTGAATTAGGGTAAAAAAGAAAAAAAAGTTTAGCGTACTTAAACATGATATAAGCAGAACCTGAGACTTCTGTAACTAAAAAATGGGCTAATTTTGAGTTATATTGCTTAGACTTGTTTGGACAGGGTTATGATCTAAAAGTATTAAAGTCAAACCTTTCCTTAGAGCTTCATTAACATGAGGCAACCACAACCATGGTAGTTCCAGTGATTTAGCTTTCTTGGTAGAGGCAGAGGTGCAGAGTTCTAATGAGGGGTTTCTCCCACTTCTCAGGGATAGACAGGTCATTAGGGACATGTGGTGCCCCTAAGTAATCCACAGATAAACTGTTAGTATTCACTTAAATTTTTCTGCTCTAAGCAGCTGGACAAAACAAGACATCCTTGGTTCCTGGTAGGAACTGCCATATGTTTAAAGCTTGCTCCTTATGTGGTAAAAAGGCCGTTTGAGTTCACTGGTATATCCTGAATATAGAAGGGTTTTTTGTATGCTCTGTGCAAACACTTCTGTGTTAAGAACATTATATTAGGAGTAAGTTGGGTTTTTTTTCTGTTTTTTACTATACTAATATAAATTTACCATTGAATTCTGTAAGTTTTCTAGATGTTGTTCAGAGAACCTTTTCTTTGGCAAGAGTTCTGAACATGGGGTGATAATTATATAACACTTAATGGTTTAAAGGTTTTGTTAAAAGCAGAAACAAAGTTCAAGGGGGCCTCTGTAATAAGTATGAAACATATTTTGGAAGTGACTTGCGTAGAAATATTCTACCAGTCTAATGCTCTGAAAATCTCAATTTAACTGAAGTAGCATGCTTTTATCAAGGCAATACACCTAGGCTTTTCAGAATAGGGAAAATACTTTGGGAAGGATATACTTCCTAGAGTGGGTACATTGACATCACAACTCTATAAATTAGAATGAGAACAATCTGTCCTGGTGTAAGCAGTTTATTTTAGCTACATATACAGCTGCAGCCATCATAGGATTGCTGTATTGTTCGAATGATGTTAAAATGTCATAGTTATAATGTCAGAAATTTTGGACATAGACACAGAGCATGAATTCACAAAGCTTTTCAATCAAAAAATGGGAATATATTGTACTTGATAAAATATCTGAAAACCTTAGATTTTTAAAAAAGAAATGTTTCCATGGAATGTTTTTCATTAAAATAAAATTCAGCCTACATCTCTTAAAACAATCAGAGAGCAAACTGTACTGAAAGACTGAGATCTCTTTTTTACACCAGAAATTATTCAGCCAGAAACACTGAATATCTGAATCTAAGCCTTGTTTTTATATACTGGCATTGAAGCTTACTATTTTGGAAGGAAGATAAAAATGACACTAAGTGCAACTATAAAAACGTTTCCCAGCCTGTCTTGAAATTCCTGGCACTGATGGTGAGTTTAAGGGTTTTAGCCCTTACAACCCTCCATTCAGACTGTGCCTTGCTATATTTACCACTGTTTAAAAGTGTAGGTTCCTGAGCTGTAGCTCCTAAACTGTGATATCTGTACCAGTAACCGGGTAACAAGCATTAATTGTTCTTATTGCTGTGTCTACTCATGGTGATACTAAGTTTGGGTACCCTTGCCAAAGGCAGTCGAGCATAAAAGATGAACTCAGAGAGTATCAGCGGTACTTTTGCTTAGATTTGATCTGCGTGTGCTCATCAACTGTTTATGATCCGATGATGGGAGCATTTTGCAATTGTTTTGAATTTGGCTGTACATCCCCAAGTTCTAAATTTTATTGGTTTTATTATTTATTTTGTATTCAGTCTGTATCCATTATAATCAGTGTGATCTGCATGTCCATATTTTCATAAGCATAAGTTGGCTCCTCTTGGTGGAAGTTACCTGCCACTACATTTTAGCTGATGCATCAGGTTTCTGTAAAGAGCACCAGGAGATGTTTTTGTAGCTTTCTTCTGTCTAGCTCTGCACGTAATCTGACGGCTGAAACCACTGCTGTCTCATCCCTGCCCAGGAACATTGCTGGGAATAAAGTCCATGATTTTCAAAAAGAAAAATATGCTAAGAGAGGGTAGTGTTATTCTTCTATTACCAATATAGATGTTATAGACAGTGGGCCACATCCTCAGAATATCAAAAAATATTTCTCTGAAGTATGTTGGTCCTCTCTGGGGTTGTGATTTTGGCTGTCTGCTCACATGCTACCACCTGTGTGACTAAGAGGGTGTACAATTTTTCACTGTCCTCATCTGGACAGCACATTCATTCTGGCTGTTAATATTCTTTGTATATTTTGAGTTGCTTAATTTTAAAAAATTAGTTTCAGATGGAAGAAATTAATTCTCCCAAAGTTAGGTTTTTCATTTCAGTCAGGTTTAGTTGTTTTCTTCTTTTTGAACTAACAAACTTAGACAAATAGGGAAGCGTGTGTTTAACACAAGCTTTGCTTGGTGTTTTACATGGTGCTTAAGATAGGGAGAACAATTTTGTTTGAATGCTCAGTCTCTTCTGGATCTGTAAATATATCTGCTTTAGCTCAGATCCAAAGCCTCCAAGTTCCTTCTAAATATGGTTAGGAAAAATTTTGTACAATTCTGTAAAAAGCAGTCATCAAACTGAGAGACTGTCTAGTTACCTGCATGAGTCTTGAGCCTCATGGATCTTTTTGTTGACATCAAATCACCAGATTAACCCTCTGTCTGAAGTGTGACAGTACTTCTGGTGAGAAATAAAATGGATTTAAAATAGTGCAATTAGGTGCCATCAGAAACAACAGTTTATGCATCTCCGGCTTTATAGGGTACAAATCAGTTCAGTCAATTGTAAGATGACAAGTTGAGTGTTGTTTTTGTTTTGGGCTCATAGGAAAGGATATTTAGATGCTCTGTGGTTTCGTACAATATTTAAAATTCTTAAAATGAACAACAAACAAAAAACAAAATACCAACTCATGTAGGCAAATGTCTTCCATTGTGCAATAATTTTACTTTATCTTCTAGAACTTCACATTTTTACTTCTATTTTAAGCAACGTATTGATTATGTAGTATCATACATGGGCATAAGACAATGTCAGAAAATCTCATCAGTTCCTGATGGTGATGTACAGGGTTATTTATTGAGGATGGATTTTAAAAATAAACTTACTCTCAGGCTTTTGAAGCAGTGTCAAAAGACATTTTTTTTATTTTTCTCTTAATTTGCCTGTGGGTCTTGACCTCATGATAATAATTCGTTAACGTGCAGCCATAATTATTCAGTTGATATTATCATATGTTAGACCTGATTTCACCCTAGCCCTGTGGCTTGCCCAGTTAAGAGGGATGCAGGATGAGGCTGTTCAGGTTCTAAGCCATGATCAGAAATGGGAGTCAGCAGGTCACCCGTTCGGTTCTGCTGTCACCTTCTGCCTCAGTCCTGCCTATTTGCTAATGTAAAAAGCTGAAATTTCCTGAAATTCAGGCCCAATGATGAGGGTTAAGAATGCCAACTTTAGCATTTTGGCAAATACAGTAACTTGAAGAGGAAATTAGACTTCATAGACTTTATTTACTTCAACTAGAATGAAATGGCTGAATTAAGGTTCTTTTAACCTCTAAGCTTCTTTCAACTCTGCAAATTGTATAATTTTATTTAAAAGATTTGTAGTGTGCTGGCAAACTTTTCCTTTGGTTTGACTCTTTCTCTTCTACTTTTACTTCTTTCTAGCATATTTCAATTTGTAAATTCTATTCAAGAGAATCAATGTTGTTTAACTTTCTTATTTAAAATGTAACTGATACACTTGAATTTTGAGTTCATGCACTGAGCAGAATCTTTCTTTATACTTCATGGAAGTCACATAGTTAGCTACAATGCATTTTTCCTGGTATTCTCTGATAAAATGAATTAGGGAGCCTGAGTGTTTGTGTCTATCTTAGGCTAGGAGGGAAGGGAGGAAGTGGAAGAGTAAAACGTAAATAGCTTACTTTTTGCCAGTACAGATACTAATTTTGTGCTGGCTGGCTATGTTTCTGCATCAACAGTAACACGTCACAAGAATATGAAGGTAAAATTGGGTATGGGTCCTGTTATATTCTGATAAAATCATGACTGTTCTTTCCTAATGTTAAATTTGTTGAATGCCAGCTCGTCCATAACTATAATAAAACCAGCTAATGCATAAATGAATTCTGGCAATTTTAAATAAAATTTTAAAACCTGATATGACAGGGAAGAATGCTAGGAGGTAACCAAGTGTGTAAACACTAAATGAGGGATTATCCTTATTTGCAAAAAATCCATTCCAGCGAGAAATTGAATTGGGGGTTTCTCTCAAAAAAGAAGGGCTACTGTAGCTAGTGAGCCAAATCAGTGCCTGATTTTATTCCCTTTACAGTAATAAGGTTATGTGAGACCCATAAACAACATACAAATGAGAATAAATGTAACTGAGTACTCTCTGCTCCCTCTTCTTTAAATATTCTCCTCCAAATAGGAAAGTACCGATCATGCCAAAGTTTTAAAACTGGATGAGATCAAGCGTATTAGGAGCGATGCACATCATTTGTTAGAGAATATTGCATAAGCAGCCTCACCTCTTGTCTGTTATTTTTACTTTGCAGCAAGCATTTTCTGTACAAAGTGCATATGAATGGTATATGCATAAAACAACTAACACAGATAAAACAGTAGATCTGGCATTTATTACTCTTTCAACTGAAGAAAGAAGATTTTACCTGATCAGTGAAAACAGCTGGTCCAGAACCTGGTCTTTGTCAGTATTTTAAGTGACACAGAGGTTAATCATAAAGAAAAGATCACAAATCTCTTGCTACCGATACTGACTTTTAATGGGTCTCAGGGATGTGTAACGAGAAATTTCAGAAACTAGACCTGTAAAGAATATTAGACTGCAACAATCTTGGCACTAGTTTACTGTAAAAAGATGCATCCCACTTAGAAAACCAATTTGTATTAGACTTACCTGTCCATATGTGCTTTAATTGTATATAAATGTTCTCCAATTATACAGTGTGCATAAATCCAAAAGCTGCTGGTGAAAGCTAAGACAGTAGATTAACTTCTGGGGCAGACTCTTTTTAGTAAGTAGACTCTAAGCTTCCTGTGCTCTGAGGAATTTAAACTGTCTCAGTGTATAAAGCACTCCCTTGAATGCCGTGTCTTATGCAAAAACAAGTGTTGTAGCAACTGGTATAGGACACCAAAAAAAAAAAAAAAAAAAAGGGAAAGAGAAGGAGAAAAACATATGGATCTTCTCCCTTTCAAATGCAGATTGTTGAGGCTGGAAGTCTACCACTTAGTCACCGTGTTCTCTGTTGGACCATATGGTTGCAAAATCTAGTGGGATGATATAAAAAACCTTGTTCTCCTCCTGAAAACAAAATACTGTAGAAGGAAGTGGAAAAAGGAGAAGGTTGATTTTATTCATTCTTGCTGTTACACATTTTTTATTATGGTTTCTTTTCAATGTCTTTGGTATTTTATGGAATCTATATATGTCTATCAGTATTTACCTTGATTACTACCTTTGCCCTTGAAATATGTGGGATAAAATCTTCAAGTATGGTCCCTAAATTTAACATCAAATTACAAGGATTTTTCTGCCTAGTTCCAGTGCTCTTCTAGCTGTACTCCATACACAGCTAAAACTCAGCAGAATGCAACACACCTATTAACAAGGTATCTCGTATTTGTGCAAGAATTGAAAGCACACAGATGGAAAAAGAAGTTATTTTGTGGTCCATTACAAGCTATTTCAACCTCAGTCTCTACGTGAAACGAAAACGGACATGACTGTCTGAAGCAGCTCCTTGGCTATCCTCCTGCTCTGACTTTGCAAACAAGACTCAAGATCAGAGGGGTGATTCAGACACAGATGAGGACTTTTTGGGGGGAGAGCGGTGTTTAGTGTGCATGTAAAATACCTTTCAAATGGTGATCATGAGGGAAGGGGTCTCTCAGTCTGTCCCCACTGGCACCATGTTTACACTGGAATAGAATTTCAGTTTGGGAGTGTTTGGAGATAACCACGTCATGATGAATATGGGTTTTTTGTTTGTTTGTTTGTTTGGTTTTTTTCTTTTGGAAGAATGTCAATAAGCCTATAGTCTTTTAAAGAGCACTTTACTTGGCTTTAATGATGGTATTTCACAGTCACAATTTAGCTTTAGTATAGTGTAAAATCATGTAAAAAACAAGATCCATGCAGTGAAACTTGTATCTGCAGGAAGTCCCACTGACTAAGGCTTTCCTCAGGCACCGGTCTCATTGCACGATGCTGGGGAACAGTGGCACAGAGAGACTTACAATCTGTTTACAGAAATGTTGCATAATGAACAAGAACTTTGTTCTCTCTTTATTTCAACAGATTGCTTTATGTCTGTTCATGGTTTGAAAAACAGTGCTACTGTACCCAGGCTTTTTTATGTATACATAATCATTCTTCATGGTTAATTAACTATGTACTTTAAAGATGTTTGAGTAATGCACTCATTCTAGCCTTTAGTAACTGGGTTAAGGTATATATAGAGTTTGAAAGTTCATGAAGGACAAAGGGCCTTATTCTTCCTCACACACCTATTTTACATTACAGTAAAACTTTTAGATCTGCAATAAGAGAAGTTGAATGAAGTTATACTTCATCCTCACCCATAAAAGCAAAAATTAGTCCTTTGTGAAAAATTAATCTTCAAATTTTTTTTATACTCCTCTTCATCACCTTGTAAATGTCTGGTGTTCCTACATCTACAGGTCTACTCATAGGAATAAAGCCTATTTATTTTTATGAAAAATAGAGTAGGATCCTCAGCATCCCGTTACTGCCGGATGAGCAGGCAGTTCTTTCCTGTTTAAAGTCTCAATTAAAAGTTAATCAATTAATGAAATCCACTTTATTGAATTTAGTTACATTATCTCTAAGAGATGGAGACCAAGGAAACTTACAGACTTATAGGAAGTAGAGTTATAGGATATGGCTCAGTCCTTAAGCTTACAGTATTCACCCATCTCTTTTAGCAGAAAAACAATGAGCAGATCCTTGTTTCCTCAGTAGTAAAACCTGTTTTCCTCCCTTGTTAGATACTGAGGAATTTGCCTTCAGAACTGGAGTTTCTGAAGTCCTTACCTAGTGGCAAGGTGTATAAGCAAATGGGACAAAAGACGGTTTGGAATTACAGGAAGTAAAGGGATAGCTGTTGATAAATGTAAATAAAGGGGGAATGCCGTCTCTTCTTTCCTTCCCCCATTCCTTTCCCTCCCCACTGGTGACTTTTGAGGTCTCATTTGTTTGTTCCTAATCTGTGCTCTGTCAGCTGTCTGCATAGAATCATAGAATAGTTTGGGTTGGAGGGGACCTTTAAAGGTCATCTAGTCCAACCATCTTATTTGCATCTTATTTACAGGCGAAGTGAACCATCTCCCCATACTTGCACTGATTTTCCTTTTGCTCTAATGTCAGAATATAAACTGGTTAACCTTGTATGTTCAAATAGCAATATTTGATTTATGTACAAATTGTAGTACTGGTCCCTGACAGTGGTGGGTATGTCATAACTATTAAAGAAGTTAACATTTTATGGAATATATCCAAACTATTTCTATTTTATCGCAAAAAAATAATCAAGTCAGTAACCTGTTTTCAGAATGTAGGTTTTTGTCAATAAGTAGTTCTTTCACAGCCAGATTTTTAAAAATAAGGCTACCTAGTCAGAAAATTTTAGCTATAACTCATTATACAAAAGCATGCACAGAGGAGCAACGAAAGAGATTATGTTCTCTGGGTTATGCTAAAAATGTCTGTCTCCTACCTGTATTTTGTCTCAGGATTTAATGTGTAGTTGTAATCAGGGAGAAAAGGAGAAAAACTTCAGTGCATTGGGTACTGAAGAAAAGAAATGGAAGGAAACACTTCTCAAGTGAGCTTATTGCTTTTTAATTAGTGCCTGTGGGAAGATACTTTGCAATATCAGGGCCATTTATACTAGTACTACCTTGAAACAGTGATGTGCAAAATTTTTCCCACAGCTCCCACCATCTTGTGTAGCCCCAGAGCAGAGTTACATAAACAAGTAATGGAAAAACTAGAAAACAGGTTCAATCATGCCTGTTTTGCTGATGCTTGATTAGGGGAAAACAAGGAGGGAGTTGGGAGGTGAGGGGAGAGGGGAAAGGGGAGAGGGTACAGATGCAAAAGAAGAATATTTATTTCATAAATGCACTGTAACAGCTGTTGTATGAAATGCTAGGATCTGCTATTCGACATAGCACAGGACGAAGGCAGAACTTGCAAGAGTATATTTCTCTGTGTAATGAGGTAGGCAGCCATGCGGTTAAACCATTTGCTTTCCCTGGGACTGCTGGGTTCCCTGCCATTGCGTTCAGCTGCTCTCAGGTACCACAGTGTCATTCTCACCTTCTTTATTATAATTTTTCCCCTTGTACTTCCCAGTAAATGGGAATTTGTAATGTGGAGCAGCTGTTACCAAAACTATTGACCTAAAATAAAGCAGTTGGTATCTTACAAACAGTTGGTTGAAGTCACTTCAAACTTTTGGGTACAAGAAAACAGAAGCAGCAGCTGGATGGCAACTGTTTGCTCAGGATCTGTTTTGGAAAATCTTACTAGGTGTGTGAATGACTCCTGCCAGCTTAGTTTTCCTATTCACCCAGCTGAATTTTCAAAGATAATGTTAACTATTATATTGAAAGCAGAGTAGAGCATTGAGAAAGTAGGATATCCTCTCTAATTTAAAAGACAAATAAAAATGTACATAAAATAATTGCTAAAAGCTTTAAAATTTTGCATAAAGGTAAAAATTAAACTTTAAAAAAAATATTGAATGAAGTCACTATGTTTATATATTATGTTTTATATTAAATCCTGGGATACAGGTGACTTCAGACAAATAATCATCTGCATAACATCTATTATACATAAAAAATAAGTCAACTTATTAGTTACACAAATATTTTGCAGTCTCTTTGGCTGAAATAAAGCAACTTGAAAAGTGTGGAAAAAACCTGCCCTGTGTGGTAAGCCTGTAAGTTAACTGTAGCACATCAAGTTGAGTAGATAGTCTTGATTTAAGTCTGCTAGTTTAAACTGTGGTGTCACATCTGTTTTCTGAACCTATTTAAGATTCTAACAATGTTTCTTTTATTCCTAACTGTGGCAATTGCGTTTAGTTCTTGAAAAGCAGGAATCCAAAAGAGTCTGTGCTCTGTTGTCATTGCTGTGACACAGCACTGACACTGTTTCTTCCATGAAAATTTTCAAATAAAGACACTACACAAAGCCAGTCAAATACACAGGGTAAAAAAAGTATCTGCCTGCCATTGTGCTTCTCCTGACAAGTGTGTTTCCCCCCGTCTCTTCAGGTGTATTTAATGTAGAGTGCTGAATGTAAGAAATCGAATGATGCCCTTGGAGTGTTTATAATTAAATATTATTTACCTAAAAGGCCATACTTTGATCATTTCTCTAAATATGTACTTAGAGAGGTTTGTTCATATAATAAAAATCTCTGTGGACCAAATCTGGCAGATTTTATCTGTCTTTTCTAGTGAAAATCTTTTCTGCCTAGTGCCTGAATAAGTTTTGACTAACCACCACCTTTTGAATTATTTTAAACTTCTCAAGTGTGGATTGCGTATTTTACAAAATGAACTGTTTGGGGTTTTTTCAAGGTATTTATTTTAGCAATTTGATTATTTTAAATGAGGGATAGTAAAGGAGCTTAAGGAACTTCTAAACCTCAAAGTCAAGACTGAAGCATATTAATCAAGTACTTCAGAGAAATGACCTTAGATTTTCAAGCATCATTATACCATACTTTTGATAAAATTGTAATGTTTTATAATCCCCCTCTCTGTTTATTCTCAATGAAGCATTTCCTAAAAGTGGAATTTTAAAAGTTGTTTATGGCTTATAAGATTCTTTAATTGCTGGAATGTGTTTAGTTTTTTCCTGTGCAGGCAGAGGATTTAATTAAATCTTGGCATTTGGGCTGAGATGTCTAAGGCTGAGGAAAAGAGTGTGTTTTATATCACCTCTGAAAATGTCAGTTTATAATGGAAATTCTGATGGATCAATAACTATGGCATCATTAATAGCTATGGCTATTATGGTCATTGAAGGAGATGATATAATAGTGTTCATATTAGTTCTATGTTGCCAGAGCTATTAGTGACTGAACTCCTTTTGCTGCTTTTCTGTGACTGTAATCTTCTCAACCACTACTTCAAGCTTTTAGGAAAACTGCTTGAGAAAAATGTTTGAGTCCTCTAGAATATATTTTCATGAATGTCATCAATTCCTGAGGGTTTCTAAACCATGACAGAATTTGGCACACATTTCACAAAGATTACTTGCTATGTTTATTAATATAGGTCTGTTTAACTTGGGGCAAAAATCTTCACGAAATGCAGGCAATGTTTTGGAGTGGAACAGAATTTATCGGGGAGGGAGGATATTATGTTTTCCACTGGTGCATTTTTGCTTCTTTCTGAAGACTTATGAAAGTGTCTGACAACATGTAACTTCCTGTAAAAATGTGGGGTTTGAATTGGACTATTACACTTGAAATATAATTTGTTCTCTCATCTTTTACTGAATCCCTGATGGACCCTTATGCAAGCCCCTAGTGAGGTGTAGAATCCATGGATTTCTACCTCTCGAATTTCTGGCTGAGATCACCTACCAGAACATCTCATCCCTTTAGTTTAAGATCCTGACATTCTCTATTGTGCAGTGAAATATAACAGATAAAGTTGAGACCACGCTCTGACTGATACAAAGTTGTTGAGCCTGTTCCTGTTTCCTCTGATGTCTTTGAAATACCCGCTGCTCCCTTTCCTAAGTGCCAATTCCAGTACAAATGGTAGTGATGAGTGTCAGGCTCAGGGATGCAGATTCTTCGTCCTATACAGGCTCTTCACAGGAGCTTAAGGAAAATCAGAAAGCAAATTTAGCCCTAATTAAAAACTTGAACTGGGAAGAGACCTCTGGAAATCATCTAGAGCAGGTTGCCTAGAGCCATGTCTGGTTGGGCTCTGCATATCTCCAAGGACGGAGGTTCCACAACCTCTCTAGGCATCTTATTCCAGTGTTTTAACATGGTCACAGTTAAAAAAAAGAAAAAAATATCCTGTGTTTAAATGGAATCTCCTGTGTTTCATGCCCGTTGCCTATTATCCTTTCACTGGGAACCACTGAGAAGAATCTGGCTCCCTCTTCTTTACTCCCTCTATCAGGCATTTGTGCACATTGATAAGATTCCCCTGAGCCTTCTCCTCTCCAAGCTGAACGGTCCCAGCTTTCCCAGCCTCTCCTTGTATGGTCAGATGCACCATTCTTGTAATCAACATTGTCCACTGTGTCCATGCCTCTCTTGCACTGGGGAGCCCAGAACTGGACATGGAAATCCAGATGCATCTCACCAGGGCTAAGCAGAGAGGAAGGAGCCCCTCCCTCCACCTGCTGGCTGCACTCCTAATGCAGCCCAGAGCGTTGGCTTTCCTTGCCACAAGGGCACATTGCTCTTTCATTGTCCACCAGGACTATCTTTTCTGGAAGGCTGCTATTTCGCTGGTCAGCTGCCCTAGTGCAATGCAAGATTGTTGAGTATTTCAAACTTAAATACCTGGTGGAAGATCTGTAAAACTTGAGAACTTGCCTATGAATAATCACAAAGATATATATGAAGTTTTCCAAGCATCTCACCCCTCAGATATTAGTAGGGCATGTGAAATTTGAGCAAAAATCATTGCTGGTGTTGCAGTAGAAATGCACCTGATCTAGAGTAGATGACCAGTATCACTTTAAACTTTTTTTAATTGTTATAGTTTTGCATGTTTTAATTGTCTTATTCAACAGATACACAGGGTCACCAGAGAGCCTGAGTAGAGTAATTCCACTTCTGTGTCACTGATACTTTGAATCTTATACAATACAATGAAACAATTAGTGAGGATCTCCTAATTCACTCCAAGAAATATATCCCATAAACAATCTTGTAAAACTCAATTTTTATATTGCAATAAAGTCAACCATTGGAATACTTTTGCCTGTGATCCTGACTGGATGTCACATATTTTGAATAATTCCCTGCTTAACATCTGGCATTGCTTTTCAAAGACATGAGTAATTTTCTTCTGTCTCTGTGCAGTCATCAACATTCAAGAACATGTTCAGTTTTCTGAGGCCTACAACACAGCTGCTCCAGCAGGCAGCATGGCAAATAAATGTATTCCTTCTCAGCATAAGCTTCCCAGAGCATTCTTCCAGTAAAGAAAAAGCGGCAGAAAGCACCTCACATATCAAAGGATTCATTGTGGAGGCGTTTCCGACAGCAGAAGCTGCGCCTACAGCTCTTCTCCAGGACCACTGAACAGATTCTTATTTTATTATTTAGAACTAAATACCCATGAATGAAATAAATTATTATGCATCTAGAGGTGCTGTGTTCATCTTCTCAGTATACAAGGCCTTTTCTTAAGGCTATTCTAAGCAGAATATAACTTAATTTAGACTTCCTCCTGGGAAACTTCTGACTATGACACTAGATGAGTATTTCCTTAGCAGCTTCAGAAAGGCTGTAGAAAACCAGCTCTGATCGCAAGCCTCACATGTTCCAGCCACTCCCCACAGGCATCACCCATATCTTGACTGCCAAGTTTCTAAGCGGAGGGCTGGATGTTACTGCTGATATAAAGAGTTAACCAGCTGAAGAAACTTCTGCTGAGTAACACAAAAGTCTTTTCTATTTATCTGGGGCATGTGCACCTTGGGATCTAAAGAGGACCGTGAAATGAACCCCAGAGGCTGTTCAGTGTTAAGTCAGAATATGAATGCACGCACCTGAAAAAATGTGCTTTAAAAAATGTTTTGGGGAGACCTGCATTCTCTTTTAGCCCAATGTGAAATTACCCAGCATGAACCATGTCAGTGTGGACCCTTCCTGAGCAACGTGTCGTTGCATGCACATGGGTTTCAATGCATGCACAGAGATGACTTCCGGCTGATGCTTTCCTTTGTGCATGAGCCTTCCCTTTCACTTGCGCACATGTTGTCTGCTCATTTTCTACACAATTAGCTTTGGAACTGTTTAAGTGTGCCTATGTTAATGGAGAGATGCATTTGCTGGTTAGTAAGATTAGTGAGATGCACGGCTCACTGTGGGTGACACTAATAAGTAGAAACTGTTGTTTAGTGGAACTCTGTCTCTCGTTCACAGAGGGCTTTGTGGTGACAGCCCAATTGGACTAAATGCGTTTTTGGGAGTTATCACAACATTTTATGGAACTGCTTAGGACTGTACAATGTGCTGTGTACATTTTCTCAGATATTGCCTGGTTTAAAACCATTAGATTTTTTCCTGGCCTATTTGTGTAGTCAACTGAAGCATGATTTCAGGGTTTTATCAGTCTTCAACTGCAGAACCTACCAGCTTTGCTGTTTTTATGCCACTCCACTTCTGTCAGCCTCAAGCTCTGTCATTTAGGTTGTATGTATTTGCTAGTGGTGATGGGTTTTAAGACAGTTTTTTTAGGCTACAGAAAAACAGTGGGATGTATAGTTAAAAGCGGCAGTCATTAGGAAAATGCTATAGGGGCTGATGGCAGTTTCAAACACTGAATTTGATTAATGAGAAAAAATGAGCAACATTCACTGCAGAAGGTTTTCAGCACATTTTTACTTCCCGTAAAGATAAAAGGAGGCTTTATAAAACGGGAAAACATTCAAATACCTTTCATCAGTAAATATACCTAAATGCACACTTCGTTACTTTTGTGTGTGTCTGTGCATTTCCTAATTGCCTGTGCCACTTTTATTACCTTTAGTAGGTATTTGGACCTTTGCCTTATCCTCCCCCTACTATTAGCATACAGTAAGTATAGGTTTTTTGACTATCATTTGCCACAAAAAAAAAAAAAAAAGTTTTAACATTTGAGCAGCCTTGAGGTGGGAAATTACAGGTTCAGTGCATCCAGCTCTGAAACCGCAGGTCCCTTTTCTCTGAACACACAACCATGTTTGAAGTCTCTAATATGTAGTCACTAATTAGCTAATCTTTACCCAAGAAACTGTTGTGATTCCACCTTTTATAATAACATGGAGGTCACTTATGTGTGAACATACCACACAGACCTTGACTTTACTTTTCAGAAGTTCTTGAAATATGCAAATTCATGGCATACTTTATCTTGCTAGAAGCCACCTGGTACGCAGCAGAATGTTTTCTAGTGCTAGCAATAATTCTGCATCCACTTAACGTAGTCCTCTACCAAGCCTGCTGAGTTGATCACATCTTTCTTCATTAAGAAATGTGCATGGTCTGTCATTTTCTGTTAGGTTTTATAGACACCTAAAACAATTTATTCTGATGAATTTTTTTAACTTTAAGTAAAATCCTGTAGATTCTTTGTTCCATGAGTTAGATTATTTTTATACTGGATTTTAAGAGAACTTTGGCGGCATGAAGATACTGCACAGTTTGCTATCCTTCCAGCAGACACTCTGAGAAGTTTCTTAGCAGTCTCTTTATTTTGCTTAGTCACCCCATGGCAATTTTATGTATCATCAGTGTCCTATGAGTTAAAAAATCCTGTTGTTTATTGTGAAGGTTTCTGTGTGCATGTAGTTGACAAAATTTTGGAAGCAAATGAACTTTATATTTTTAGACTTTATATTTTTAAAGTGTTTTTAAATTAGTTACTCTATCTATCTATCTATCTATCTATCTATCTATCTATCTATCTATCTATCTATCTATCTATCTATCATCTGTAGTTACTGTAGGGGAAGTCTTTATAGTGGCTTGGACAAAGTAGCTGTGGTGGAAGATTTTGGGATTCATGAGACCAGAAACATTCCTTCAGCTGTGTATCCCTACATTTTTTTTCCCATTTGGCAGTTACTTTTGTGCCAGTGATCTTTGTTTTATGCAAGGTCTGTGCTCCCAAAAGTTCAGACTGGCTCTGAACTCCAAGTTTTAAGTGAGCTAGGGACTCCTTCATAAGGGTGCGAAGCACAGTGCTTCTGAAAAAATGGGAGTGGTTTAAGATGTCTGTATCAGCAGACGCTGAAGAGGAAGTAGTGGATGAAACAGAATTGTAGTGGAAGGTAGCACATGGGACCATTTCAGAATTAAATGCAACACAAATTTATTAAAGCAACTCTTCAAGAAAGTTGCTTTGTATCTCTTTTTCTCATACTAATTCAAACAAGTCTACAAAGAAATCACAATATTCTCTCCTAAGCATGGAAGGAAGCAAAAGAAAGATAGTAGTTTCTATATTTTCAATATTTACAAAGTGTTTGGTACAACAATGGGGGCTGTGAAAGATGAGTAGGTAGGTATCAGTCGATTTATCTTCCAACCAAAGCCTTCAGCAAAGACATTATGATTGATTTTTGACAGTACATTCAGCTGTTGGCAAAACAAAAAATAAAATTCTTTGTAGTTTCAATCTGAAGAATGGTGTATACTACAAGGAGGGAGATTTCTGTGTGAAATTAAGTATTTTCAACATAACCAGAGAATACACAGATGTTTGTTGGTAAATAAATAAGTGAGATGGTTATTTTGTGGTTTGTATTAGTGCAGGAGATTCTAAAGGAAACTCAATAAAGTGGAGAATTAATTGCTCAGTAATATTTGCTAATTTCTAAAATGTTCTTTAAAAGGATTTTTATATGTAACATCACTACCATTATTAATGTGATTTTCCCCTATTTTAATAAAAATAAGATTTATCGAAAGTCTACTGTTATATTAGTTTATGCAAACAACCAGCCTAACTTAATTGTTTTAGGCAAACAAAGTGAAGAATATAAATAAGGAATAAAATAGGTAAATTAAATTTGGGATACAGTCTTTATAGATAGCCAGCATTTCACAGTGCCCTTTCTAAATTAGAGAATAAATTTACAAGAATTAGTTTTTCCTGGGAGCAGTTGAGCTGACTGAAGCCCAAAGTAAGCAGGAGCCTGTGAAGCTGGTCTAAGAGTCAGTCTGCTTGCTGTATTTTAAATGTCTTGTTATTCAGCAGTAAGGAACTGTCTCTTATTAGAGGAGATGCACCATCAAATCCTTTAGAAGCAGGATGTTCTAGTAGCACAGTGCTTTTCAAGCAACCCAAGAAAGTGCAACCATGAAAGGAACAAACACAAAGACAAACTGATGCTCTTAGAAAGTCCTTCAATAGGGGAGTACCATGGATTTAACTGTATGAGTTTTCTTTGTGAGGTTAAGCTTCAGCTTTAATAGTGAGGATTTGGGTTTTTTTCTTTTGCATTTACACTAACAAGAAATAGAATGCTTTCAGCATAGCAGCTATAAATTTATATTTGGAAATCCTCAGAGCAGAACGGCCTAATCAAATAGACATTTAAAATAATTCTTTTAGAGTTCTTTTGTTACTTTTGCAGAGATGTTTTGATACCTCCAAATTCTAATGTATTTAATAAAACAGGTCACCTAGCCTTTCATTTTTCCTGCACTGGTTATTTCTGTCAATGTGCTGAATTATTATGTAATCATATTCAAATATATGTTAAAATAATAGCGATGCTTTAGATGTTAGGAATGCATTGGGTCCAGGTCTTATGGTGTTCCTCATTTTGTTGTTGTTGTTGAGGCCTTCAGTTCCTTCATGGCTGCTTGCACATACTTCTAATAATTTTCTGTCAACCATGCATCAAAGTTATTTCCATTACTAACATACATTTTGTGTGATCAAAGCAGACTGTTGTTTTACGGCACGTACCTGATGGAGCCCAAATGTTGGGTGGGCTGTTAAGTGGAAATATGGTCAGTCTAATCTGGTAAAACCAAAACAGGATGTTGCTCCAGTTCTTGACAAAAAGCATTTATCAACTGTTTTACTTACTGCTGGTTGAACTGTTCTGTAGTTTTCCCACTTGACAAAAGAGAGAGACTTTGGGTGGAAGAAGTAAACAGAGAAGACAAGGTTTTTCACATCCGGATCAGTTCAAAGGACTCAAACATAAACCAAAATATTATTCACCATCGATAAAAAACAGCACAAAAAAATCTGATCTGTTCAAAGGATAGATTCTCAAAGTCTTTCTTCTTTATAGGAGCATTTATTAATAGTGTTATTATGAGCAGCATACTGAAACATACTGATTAGGATTAAGTTCCTTTAGATTTACAGTGTTAGAGCCTACACTGACACTTCGGCTTCTTTGCCTTGTAATTGAATTAGGACTAGCGATTCAGATTGGTTTTTGTTTCTGTGTATGAATTTCACAAGCAAAAGAACACAGCCTAGGAAAAATAATTGCTACACCTCAGCACTGAACAAAATCTGTGATGTGCCAGCTTCCAGTGTGATGAGATAAAGGGTTTTTTTCACTTTTACCATAATTTTATTTAAAACCTCTGTGTTATAGTGGATGAAGGCTCTTCTTTCAGTGATTTCATCTTGGTACTTACCAGAGGCAGCCTGAAAGGACCAACCTGTAACCAGGGAGAACCTCCCAGAATCTCTAGGGTTTTGCAATCTAAAGTAAACTGCAACAGGGACTTTTTTTAATTTTTTTTTGTTTTTTTTTTTTTTTTAATGAGGCGCCTGAGAGGGTGGAGGTGGTAGTTGGGCTGCGTGACACTGTCAGAATGTTGCTAAGCTTTAGAGTGGAATAATTGCAATTGGCAACATCCTCATTAATCATAGCTAATGTTAATGATAGCTCCCTGTAGTGACTCATGAAGAGGTGATGGCCTTAATGAAAGCTGCCTTAGAGGCTAACAGATGGTGGTTGAGTTTCAGTGTTTTAAATATACAATTGTTCAGTTCTTTTAAATAACTTTCCTACTGAATGGTAACATGGTAAAATTGGTATTCAGCCCTACTCTTTACTGAGCTTTTTTTTCTTTTTTTTTTTTTTTGACTTATTGAGTACATCACAGACGATGTAAGGATGCATTGTAAATTCACACCCATGCATTCAGGTTAAACATTATGTTTTCTGATCTATGTTTACTACTGTAGATGCTGTTGTGAATGTACCGAATAACACAAGAGTGTTTACTGTTACATATTATAAGAAATATTGACTAAAATGTGGAAAAAATCCCATAATAGTCTGTTACTTCATCTCTCTGCTAATGCTTGATAGCTCAATATTCAGTGTTTACCAGTGCTGCTAATCTCCCAGTTATGTTTATGAGAGCCTTTGGCTTCTCCTGCTGTTTTCAGGAGCTTATTTGAATAGGCGAAGAAGAAAAATTAGCTCTTAGCTAAGGCACTGGTTAGAACCTCGGAGAACTTCAAAATTTGGCTCTCCTAGGTCTTTACTCAGGGACCTGGATTTTTAAGGATTCTAGTGTTGAATGAGTAAGGTACTTCTCATTCAGTTAGAAAAATAGAATTATTCAAGAGCTTAGAGTTCATACTTCGGTAAACACTGAACTGGAACCCAATACCTATGTTCTCTAACAGAAAAAGAGAAATAATCCAGTCCTATTTCACTACAGCATTTGAGGATTAATTTATTAATATTTGTTAAATGCACATATTTTGTAATAACAAGAATAAAAGTTTTAAACAAAATTTAAGTTTTCAGGGAATTTTTTTTTCATAATGTGCGTTTATCTTGCTTATCAGGTTACTCTTTTGCATTTCTTTTTTATATGCTTAATAATTTATTCTTTCTCCAGAAAGGTACAGCATTAGAAGATGGAAACATTTGCTACCTTAGCTGTTGCATGCGTATTTGCCTGGAAACAGAACTAAATGAAGGTGTGATCATGCAAGAACTGGATAGGAAATGCATTTTATCATCCTTTCCAGTGATGGAATACCTTTTATGCACATAGGTGAAATGTATATGGACCCTTCTCATTCTCATTACATGCTCATCTCTACAGCAGCTGCCCTGACATCACATCACATCATGTCTTTCAGTATTATCTTTGTCTCTGAAAGAATAGGTCTCAGAATGTATTCCCTAGAATCATGTTGTGACCATTTTACTTTTACTTATGTTTCAAGGTGCATCATAGTTTATTGGTTTGTGCCTAGACTTGTCTGTGAGTTTCCCGGTGTCCTTAAGTATTAGCTATTCCTTTCAGTTTAGAATGGACAGGAATGCCAATTTTGGAACATTTAAAGTGGGCCTTTAAAGATAAATTCTCGAGTTGATTATGTCAGTAGCTTACACTGTTTTGAACTAAGACCAGCCTTAAGGCAATTCACCTTCTTTACATATCGGCACCTTCTTTACGTACCTTTCAGTACTTTGTCACTGTCACCGCTACTTGTCATTTTACAACCAGTTTCCAAACATGCCAGTTACAAAGCAAAGTGTATCTGTATTTATATGGAGATTTTCTGAGAGATTGTGTCAAAACTTTTATCATTAATGTCAAGGGACCTGTTGATGAAGAAATACTTCACTGAGTGGTTCCAGCCTCTGAACGTTACCGTCTTTTGTTGAACATTGGTGTATCACTAGTATGCTATTTAGGCAATAAAGAAAATGTTAAAAGTACTGTAAGGTACTGCTGTATTTTATATCCCTTGCTTTTTGAACAGTTATAGGATTTGGGGTTTCTTTAAGTATATAGTGTTTTTTGGCATAAGGACAAGATACAGTACAGTATCTTAACTCAGAGGAAAATCTGCAGGTTTTCTAATGATGTGAGCAAACTTCATTGTAAGCTTTATCTGTTTCTGTATGATTCCCTCTTGGGCTACCTCCTGATTTTCTTGGCATCATGGCAGGCTTTTAGGAGAGTTGAATTCTTCCCAGTTTGTGGAATTAATTTTCATTGTTCTGTTTTCAGGGATTTTAATATGAGAAAGAGTCAGATATCCGAAAGACTTGGGTGGGTGAGGGTAGGAGGTCACTTTTGGGTTTTTTCTTCCATACTAAGTTTTTTCTTTGACTGTCAGCTCCCTTGAACACATTGAAGTAAAAAATGTGACCCTTCCCTATATGTAATCAGATACAGGAAAACGGTGTAGGGGACAGGATGTCAAATACCAGAGGTCATTGGAATGACAAGAGTTGTAGCTTTCCTGGAAAAACAGCATGCTAAAAATCTTTTGTAGTGGAAGTAGAAGCTGAACTGGTGAGACAGAAAACTAGATTCATGGTTTAAAAAGAGGAAAGCAAAGAGCATCCATCATCCAGACAGATAGCAGCCTTAATTGTATTCCCTTTTAATTTGTGCTGTTCAATAATGCATCATGTTAGTCATCTAAGTTGCACCTCTCTGTGTTACGGTGCGCTGCAAGTAGGAAGGTAAGTTTATTACACCTAATCAAGCAATTGCAACACAGTTCCAAGGCAGGCAGCTGATGAAGGGTTGAAATAATAAATTATAATTTCTAAGCAAAAATTCCGATCAAAAAAAGCCAAATGCAAAGAAAGGTTGCTGGCTAAAATTGGGTCAGTAAGGATTCATTTCAAGGAGTTAATGCTTTGTATTATATTTCAAAAGGAAAAAAAAATAAAAAAGGTTCTCTGTGGGAACGGTTTTGTTACACCCAATGTAATTAAATACATGTGTGGCTTTCTATCTATACCACAACATGTACATATTGAAGTGTGACAGCACTGTCCTGACATACTAGTAGAGAAGTGGGAACCAGATCTTATTTCATTTTCCATGTGCCATAGATTTAAATTATTATGGTTAGATTTTTCATTAATGTAATAATAATATTAATAGTACTTCCCCCTTCTCTTTCTCAAATTCTGTGAGATGACAGATACATGGTGAGATCTTCTTTCTCCAAATAATGTGAGAAGGTACATTTGGCTTTATTAGAACTTCAGTATTTAGTTGCTGCTGAGAATATACTGCAAATTCCAATCATCTCCCCCACTATATTCACTTCACAATCACATTACTTCTTTTTACGTTTCAGACACAATTTCTGGACTTAGTGTCATTCTGAGGCAACATTCTTCACGATGGTGTTATTGCTTAAGTTTCATGTTTTAATCTGTCAAGTGATAAACAAACCACGATGCTGCCATTGACTCATTGGGTTTGAATCAGGTCTCAGCAATGGCCTGTGACTGTCCCTAAAGGAAATCACATTCTGTGGTCCAGTAGGAAATTGGAAGTCATGACAGCCACAGGGCTATTCACCAGGATTTTTTTGAGATTTTTTTTTTCAATTACTACTGAGGTTTCACAATGATTTTGTAGTTAAGAAATTTCATTGTATCATCCACTGTTCTTTCATAAAAATAGCTTTTCCTTCACAAATTGCTCCTTTTCTTGATCATGGAATGAATTTTATTGAAGTCTGTAAGCAGGTCCGTTTAAAAATTAAACTGAATTGGTCTGGAAGGTTAAGAAATTTAGCATTCTTCAGATTCTTTTTTTTCTAGCAGTATTCAGAAGGCAGAATGCAATGCCTTTAAGTTTCTAAATGCACATACTGTACTTTCAGTAGTAACTATTACTACTTGTAAGAGGAAAAATCATAATTAAAGAAGATAAAATTCTTTTGTTGCATATTTGTTCCTGAAATACTACCTAGTTGTGATGAACTCAGCCAAAATTAATGTCTACAGGTTTGTAGATTTATCAGAACTTTCTTGTTTGTAGATTTTTTTGGATCTTTTACTAGGCCAGTTTAAAAATCAGATTTGATTTGTGGCTTTGGTTTTATCTTTTGGTTACGTACACACATATTTTTTCTTCTTTTTTTTTTTTTTTTTTTTTTTTTTTTTTTTTTTTTGGGTTTTTTTGTTTCCTTTTTTTTTTTTTNGTCCTTATTCTGTCTTGGTTTTATTCTCTGCTCATATCTCTTGTCGTGCTCTTGAAAGTACTCCTTAGAGTTAGATAAAAGTTGTTTCCCTGAATATGGAGTTGTTTTAATCCTTTGAGATTGCTACAGTCTACTCTTTTTAGTAGTATGCACTTTAGGATGAACTTTTGTGAGACTTAAAGCATATGATTATACTATTATATCAATTTTTATTCTAGTTGATATTAGGCATTAACCAAATGTTCCTTCTGACAAATAGTCGGGGATACTTTTACAGGGAACATAAAATGGAAACTATTATAGAGGTGTGGGAAAAAATTGGTCTAAGTATATATTGTTATTTTAAAACTGAAGCTCATTCTTCTGTAGATTGCGTGTTACAATCATACAGAGAGATTCATAGGCTACAGGTTCAGTATTGTAATATAAAGTGAAGGATAAAATTCTCAGCAATGATACCATGGAAAGGAAGCAGAACAATTCACATTTAGGTAGCTTATATGTCTGAAGTGTACTTTCTGCAGTACAGCAGTGCCAAAGATGTAATTTTTTTTCCCTGTGTTATGTAGTGGTATCATGAGTTGGTGGGATGTCAAAGGAGTCTCAACATCAAATACTTTTTAGTTCCTTACATAAACTTTTCTTTAAGAGACCAAGCCAGCATTTGTTTCATTTGTGTGGCTATTGAACAAGTTACAATTATTATGCAGTATAGGAGGCAAACACACACACACACATATATATAGATATAAAGTACAAGAAAACATTGGTTTAATCTCATCACTTTGATTCAGGCTGCTTGGGCAGACAAAGGGAATCCTAACTTAGGATGTCATGTTTGTCTTCTGAGCAATTTGATTTTAGGGTTTGGGTATCATTGACTTTGTTGAGATCAGTAGCATTTACCAGTCCATTTTCTCTCTAAAGTACTGTGCAAAATAACAACATCAACAATAAAGGAAGGAACAGCGTAAGCTAATTTTGTCAAATCATCCTGAATAAAACCAAACAATCAAAACCAATGAGCCCTCTTAGGCAGAGCGTCCATGAAATTAAAGGGAAATTCGAATCATATGTTGCTTATTATGCGTGACTGCCACAGTTTGATGTCTGTCTGATGGTAAAAATCAGTAATCTGTTTTTCTACTCTGGTTTGTTCATCCCTTCCGTCTCCCCTCCTGGATCATTCGTCTTGCTTATAACATAAGATTGCGAATACCTCTCAGTTATTCAAAATGCCCAAGTATTAATTTTTCTTCTCTCTTTCCAGTCCTATATAAGAAGTGATTTGTTTACTCCTAAAAGGATCTAAGATTAAAAATTAGGTACCCATTTGTAATTTAAGCCCCTTTGGAGACAGAGGTATGTTTCTTTGGGTTTCCAAAAATAATTGCTCTGTGAAAGATGATTAAGTGTCTGTCTAAATACATTTTAATGAATTCTTTTACTCTTTGGTGCAAGATGCCCTAAATACAATTTAAAAACAAATATTACCTGTGACATAATTAAACTACATTAATAAACTTGGCAAGCAAGCGTGTTTTGTTGTTATTAGAAACATAATCTGTCACTTGAATTTATGCATTTATTTTTCCTGCTTGTGCACATTATTTGCTTCCTATTTACTCTCTAATTAAAAAGCCAACCAGAATAGGTTGGCACTACATTAATCTGCTGCCATTCTGCATACAATTCCCCTGGACTCAGGGTTCTGTTGAGTCATAAGATAGTCTAAATTCCCCTATAAAAACGATTAATGAGGAATTTTGAAAGCACAGCAATGGCTTAGTTTACTGGGGAGCAAGCTGTTTGGTCAGCACACATGAAGCACATTCATTGGAACTAGGTTAGATGTGTTACAAAATCATGATTACATCGGTAGAGTAGCAAGGGCTTTGGTAAGATGTTATTGTAAAATGTGGGCACTGGAACAGGTTGCCCAGGGAAGTTGTGGATGCTCCATCCCTGGAAGTGTTCAAGGCCAGGCTGGATGGGGCTTTGAGCAACCTGCTCTAGGGAAAGGTGTCCCTGCCCATGGCAGGGGGGTTGGAACTTGGTGATCTTTAAGGTCCCTTACAACTGTAACCATTCTATGATTCTATGATTCTATTTCAGGGTCTGGTTTTATATTTTCAAGTGCCTTTAATTCTTTGTTTGCATTTTAACTTACGAGTAAATGAACATAGTTTGGGGGTTTTATCTTCCTTTTATTCTCAATCTGTATGAGTATCTTCCTGGCATTCTTATGCTTACAAATAGACAAGCTTGTTTGGCGTTTCTTTTTTCTGTTAGATTTTTACTGACACGCTGAAAGGTTTAGCAAAGCACAAGTAGAAGGGTGAAGAGTTATATTGCTATTTCTCGTTTTTTTCTATGATTGCAACTCTGTGAAGAAGCCAGCAAAAAGGGGAAGCGGGTGAAAAAAATAAGACCCCTATGAGGGGTTCCTGCACTGCAGGTGTGAGCTGTAGTGTCCTGGTGGGGAAAGCTCAGCCTGGCACTGGCAGTACTGCCTATGGCCTCTCAGTAACTCAGCCTCTTAACTGTCAATCCCAAAGTTTCTATGAGCTTGCAACCCAGTAACAAATACAGAAAAAATCATAAGGAACAGCTTGACAGTGTCCCTCTAAGATAAATGTGTATATTAGAGATTACACACTTGAGTTATAACTCGGATGAGTATTTTCATTTCCAGCATGCTTCAGTTATTTTCTTAATATCCATCTGTTTCTGTGCTCAGTAATTTATACTTTATTTACTGGCACAAATTTAGCTCATAGCCTCAAAAATAGACTGCTTTCAGTGTGTTTTCTGGACCACTTACACCCTCCCCCCCTCCCCAAGCCCTGCAAGCCAATGTTTGGACTGACTCCCAAGCAGGCTTAAGGCTTTATTCGAGTCTTTACCTCTGTGGTGGCCTCCAGGAGCTCCATCATAAAGAAACACAGCACTCTGTGTCATGCGTCTAATAGAACCATGGCACATGATCTGCTATGAAATTAGAAACAGACTGCTTGAGACATTTCATTTATCCAGCAACACCAGGAATGCTTAGTGTTTCAAAGTAAAATTTGGTTGCTCCTTAGTAAATGACAACTGAATGAAGGAAGAAGCTGCTTCATTTTAACACAGCTGTTGTTGGAGATCTCTCTAGATCCTTACAGATCCCTACAGATCCTTACAGGCAGGACATTATATCAGGGATGAAAATTTGGCTGCAAGGTGCAGTGTTTCCAAATTTGCATCCTATCTCCTGGAACACTTTATTTTCCATTTTACTTGAATTACATTAATTTTTAAACTCTTGCTTTAATGAAGAAAAATTATGGGCGAAAGAAATGTCAATGACTTTGTAATTTTCATGATTGTTTATGGTGACATGCAACACAGATAGAGACAAATATTTTGCTTAACACGATTAAATGGAATATTGGATGAAAATATGTAACTATTTTTAAGATGCTTGTTGGTAAGATTTGTAAATTATTGTCTTTCATTATTTGCATGTCACTAAATCCCCTGTAACAAAAGCACACATTCAAATATATCTTTGAATAGACTGAGTTCAAGGGCAAACTTAACATTGAGTATGTGCTTTAGCTTTTTTTTTTTAGTAATAGACTCCTGAATAAATGTCTTTCTGGTTTCTTCATCATTAATACAAAGGGAAAACACTGTCTGACTTTTTTTTTTCTTTTTAATTTTCTGAAAAATTTCTTATCTCTTCAAATAACAAGGAGAGGTTTGCATCCACGTTGCATTTGAAATAATCCCAAATTTACCACTGAAGAATCTCAGCTATGTTTTGTGACAAGGGTTTTATGGAGGACCTCATGCAGGTCTTGGTCTGTAGTGCATTGTACAGATGTATGCCAGTGTGGTCAAGGAAAACACAGCTGCTGCTTACAGCCAACTTTCAAATATTTTGTATTACACAATGTTGTACTGTCTAAGAATTTATTATAAGTATATGATTTCATTCCTTGATTAATGTCTTTTCAAAAGAAGAAAAGCACCTAGACTCTCCTACTTACACAAATATCGACAGTATGTCTTGACATTGTCAACATTTCTGTGTGGAGTCTATAAATTTATAGAAAACAGGGTTGGGTGAAATAGGTAGATACAACATTTTTGTGGTGTTTAGTATATTATCAGGCTTATTTTTAGTAGTCACTCTTAAGCTTCTAAGTATAAAAAAAAATTTACAAAAGAAAACGAAGACATCACTTTTAATTATGAGGTAGGTTGTGAGGATGACGTAGTTTTCCACACCAAGTTGCCTTTTCTCCCCCATAGTTTTCGTGTGAAATTCATATTTCCCAATTGCTGCTTTTCTTTGAATGTTTATAGTATAGCTTCTGAGCGTAGAAAAAACCAAACTTCTTGTAGCAATAAATTTCTACTGACATAATTCATCTGCGTGTGCTGAACTAAATTGCTTTCTTTTTGTGCAGCTGTTTCAGGGGATTCTTTTGGAAATGCTTGAGGTTGTTTGGCACCTTTCATAAATGCAATAGTTGTCACTTTTCTTCCATTGGCAATACTAGGCTGCTTAAAGAATACAAGAAAACTAACATAACACTCTTTTTCTTTTAAAGTAAAGCTAGAAAAAGTGAATGACTTTTACATTCTCAGCTCTCTCTCCCTGCCCCCCTACTGTGCTTTATTTTTCAGTTGTCATGATTGTTTTTCTTCACTGTGTGGCACAGAGCACCTCTGAAGCCAAGCACAATTTATATTGCCAAGACAGATGCTATAAAATGAAGCTGAACATGGCAGATGTTGAAAGACTTGTATGTTTGCAAATGATTACCTGTCATAATATGTTTCTCTGATTCTTTATTTTTTTCTGAAACACTGGACTAGAAAAGAAAGCAAGGTGGCCTGGTCTTTCAGTGCATAATTTGATGCCAAGGAAGAGGAGGAGTGCAGCTGCACTCTTTTAGACTAGAAGAAATAACTGACACCATAATTTAATTCCAAATACCATGTTGACAACAAACACAATGAAAAATGTTACACAACTTTGTGAGTAAAGTCCTTCTGTCTTTCCTTAGTGTAAATGAACTTTGCGTTCCATATTACAAGATGCCTTTGTGTTAGTAATTTTGTTCAGACCTAAGTCTGAAAGTTTCACGGAGAACAAAAGATGGAAGAATTTTAGTAACAGTAATTGTTTTCCATTTCACTGTCTAAGAATAAATCTAAACAAGTGGGAGATAATGTTAGCGACTTATTTTAGTTTGAGTAAGACATTTAAAGTTTTGTTGAAAATAGTTCACAGAAAAGATATTGGATTGAAATTGTTCAGTGATCCATTTTGTAATTCCACTGAGTATTTTCTTTTGAAAGACAGTGAGCAATTAATGCTGAGGAACCTGTGCTTCACTGTCTCTGATATTCTCTTGGTGGTAGAAAGTCTGTTCAGAGAAATATTACAACATCAGAAGTAAACCCAAAACTCCAAACACACATCATCGTCACAAACAGATGATTCTTCTAAGAGCATACGAAGACTTGAGGGTGCTGAGTTTTTACAAAGTCTGTGCATCCTCCAGACTCTCCTTGACAGCAAGACATTTCTCCTGTCAGTAACTTCTGTGCTCTCCTGGAAGTCAATATCTCCTTGGTACAGGTGGATACAATTTGCATCTGTTGTGGGGGAGAGATGCTGGAAAATCAATTTTATTAGTGCTAGCTGCATCATATTTAGTATAACTAGGAATATTGTTCTATTGTCTCTGAAGTGGCTTCAATACAAAATTATATGAGTGATTTAACATTGCAGAAAATCAAGAAGTGCAAGAAATAACAGCAGTAGCAGTACCCTGTTTTGCCTTTTTTCAGTAGTTTTCCTGACTGTACTTTGTAGTGTTATCAGAAAGATATTAAACAAGAGGATTTTATAAAGATACGAAAAAACTTCTGAAAAATATTTTTGGAAAATATTTGCTTTTGTGTGATCCCTTGTGGTGATACATTTTGTCCCCAGGAAAAGTAATATGCACTTAATCATCCTAGATGATGCCAGGTCCAGCTGGCCTTATTTAGTCTGTGCTATTTGGATAGATAACTGGTGTCATTTTGTAGCTGACTAGTCGCTGGAGCTTACTTACATTCTCAGTAGATTTTGATTCTTGCTGGGGAAATATGAATGTGTTAGTACACAGAATCTCCTACTATGTAGATATCAAAGTTACTCAAGAGATAACCAGCCTGAAAGAAAAATAAGTATTTATTAGCAGTTAGAACAGTGGCATGAATGTTATTTACACCACAAAGAGGTGTAGGGATAAATATGGGAGGAAGAACAACTGAAGTTAAAAGAAGAAAGCAATAAATGCAGAACACGAGTAAATGAATGAATGAAGTTCAGAGCAATAAACAAAATATCTTTATGATATTTCTTCTCTAATAATAGGAGAATATACAAATTTTAATATATATTAAAATGGCTTTAGTATTACATCTTTTAAATAAGACCCATATGAATTATTATCATTGTATGATTGAAGGACAGTGTACAAAGATGAATTTGAACAAGACATTGCAAAACAGACAGCTTTCAGGTCTGTACTCTTTGTTGCCAAAATACACACGTGACAACCCGAATGTCCTTGCCTGGCTGTGAAGCTCACTGCACAGGATTTTTATCACCCCATTTCCTTTCAATTCCAAGCGTATTAGTTAAAATAAGCACCGTAATTCTTGCTGCGTCCCACCATCAGTGTGAAAGAATAGATATTTTAGAAATAGATCCATATCATATACCTTATTAATTATTTTGAGAATCTCCTCTTGTATTTGTTATACTTAATAGCTTTACAAATTACATAATGCAATTAATTGTTCCTATATGGAATGCTGTGTGGAGTGAGAGGCAGGAGACATAAAATGAAGCTTTACAGAACTAAACAGTTGAGCTGTAGGAGTGGTGTACTGGCAACAAGGAGTCTGTATTTCCAGAAGAAAAGGCTGGATTCTTGGAAAAAAGCCTTTTTTTAAGGCTGGATTTGATTCGCAAGGTGATCCCGTATTAGTAGGAACCACTGTCTCAGTTGTTCAGTCACTCGCCTTCCAACAGTTTCTGGCAAAGACTGTTGGAGGAGACTGATATCATTACACCTCCAGTTGGTCATGAATCTGGGAGACAGACTGGGCAGGGCAGGCAGCACTTATGTGACTCACTATCCAATTTCCCTTTGACTCAGGATGCTTACATGTGACCACTGCAAAGGAGTTCTCAATTCTTCTGTGACTGTAACTAGCACTGCAGTTTATGGTTCTTAATGCCCTTTTTTTTTTAACTTATGAGCTATGCCTATGGTATGAGACTCATGGGGTATCTGCAGATATTTTTTTGTCACCAGCACTTCCATTTCCAGAATTTTTCTTAATTTCTTTCACCTTCCTATTCTGCGTATTTTAAACTTTTTTTTTTTTTTTTGTAAATGTCTCAGGTCAGGTAATATCTTTTCTTTAGGCTCCTTGCTTATGGTTTGAAAGTCTAGAAGATGAAGGACTTTCAGGAATAAGTTTCTGCTTATTTTTCCTATTTAGCTGATATTTTTGTGGAAAGAGACATTTTCAAAAGACAAGATTAGCCAAGCAGCTTCACGTTGGATTCTCTTCTCTTTATTGTGCTACCTTCTCAATAAGAAAAGTAGAAATGTCATATTAGTTCATTCTAAGGTTTACAGAATCTAGCTACATTTCAGATCAAAACTGAAACTTCAGTTGTCCGCTACAGAAAGGTAGTTTTATTTATTTGTTTGTGTCATTACAGGTATTTCTTAAAGGCATTTCATGGTGCTCTTCAAACTAGTATTCCCTGCACCAGCTTTTATGACTCCCTCACCAATTTACTGCAGCCTTGCTACCAGTTGTAATTGTCAAGAAAGTCTGGTTGAATTAGAGTTATTTCTGCACTTTCTTTTGGGAAAAGATTAATCTAGCAAACTATTGTTTAATTCAGTAGTGCGAACATCACAGAACAAGACAAGGTGATTTTAACACAAGCAAGCATCCATACTTGTCAGTCTTAATCCAAGTACTCCACTTCTGTTAAGTGGACTTCAGTTAACTTCCAGGCAGTGTTTGATTTTCTCTCCTTCTCTCCTTTTGGGACTCTTTTTTCTTGCTATTTTCAGGATCTCTAGTTTCTTTGGGTTTGGGTTTTTTTCCCCTCATAACTTTCTAACAGGCTTCTCCTCATCTTGCACTACTGTGATATTGATCTATATGTGGCCTGAGCAAATAGCACTTGCACGGTTTACTGAGGGTGAGGGAATGGGGCTTTCAGAAGTATTTATCTGCTTTCTTGTCTGCTAGGAATTAGCTCCTGTTGGAATTGACTCCTTGCCAATACATAGAAAACACCACGATAATCATAAATAAGTGAACCATATAACATCATTAAAGCATTATAGGAAAATTTCAGATTTGTCTAACCAAGTATGTTAAGATAGCACAAGGATGGAAGGAGCAGAGTTTCAATAAACTATTGCATGTTTAATTATTAGTTATTATTATCATAGCAATGGGTGATAACATGCAACTCAAAAAGAAAGGCAAAAATCTCTCAGGCTTGATCATCCGTTAGGCTAGTGCTCTTGGAGTAAACTAGTTTCTGTAACCGACAAAAATTTATATTCATTTAGCACGTCCACAAGCAGGGGACTTCCCAATCTAAATTAACAGGATCATGTTTACACACAGCAAATTACAGCAAAAGTCTGAAGGAAGCCTGGGAGCTGTGGTGAGACATCTCATCTGCTCTACCACCACGCTTTATATCTGACTCAGCAGTGCTGAATTGTTTGCATGAAATGCAGGTAAAAGTTAAACTGCAACAGGGACAGATGTTCCCAATATGTGATATTGTAGTTCTGTCTTCATTAGGAAAAAGACATGTGAACTTCTTAGTTACTTAGCATGAAACTCAGTTTTAGGGAAGAAAAAGTCTTTCTTTTTTTCCCCATGTTTGCCAGATTCTTAAGGTAGTAGCAATGAGTGATCATAGCATTTGCTTGACCTTTGAATTTGGGTGGCAGCTACATACGACTTCGTCTTTCTAGCTCAGATTACCTTGAAATAGGTACACCCGATTATAACCCCCTAACCTAAAATTTGTTTTAAAAAACTAGGCCCACAAAGATAGGCACGCTATAACCATAATAATATGATTCTGTGACAAAACAGGACTGCAATACATGGAGTTTGTCATTTTAGAACGACATAGCCTAAATGAAATCTTAAATGCAACTGTAATTCTGAATTTCCTGTATGCATAAAGTTCTGTTTCAGACAACTGTAACACCCCTTTACCATATTTGTTGTCCGATGTGAACTACTCCTGGCACATCCTCTTATTCTTAACTGCCAGGGAACAACTTGCGTTTATCTCAGATATACACATTTACCTGACTTTCTGTTAACCCTCATTGTAAAATAACACCAGGCTATAGAAACAGGTGGTTGATTTTTAATATCTAAGGTTACAGTTTTGAAAAATACAAATGGCAAATCAATGATGGAAAAAACACCTTGTGATGTTTTGCTCGCATTGACTGTTTTAAGGTTGCCATGTGTAGCAAGCTGTAATCTCAGCATCTTCTCCAGTCATGGCACTTCATGTTCTTAAATAACAAAGCAAGGACAGTGCTCCGAAACATCAATTTCAATCCCCCAAAGAGAAAGCTACTGATGTAAAAGGTCAGTAAACTGCCATTTGCTCTACAGCAGTGTGGTAGGGGGGAAGGTAGAAAAACAAGAAACTAATGCTTGAAGTTATAGTGAAATGTATTGTGTGTCTAATGAATTAGAGACACTGCTCAAGAACAGTTCATGCTTAAAAAACATCATCTCTATAAAGCTGCCAGAGTCAGTGAGGGACTGACTTTGCTGTGCCACAGAAAAATGGGTAGGAATAATAAACCTCTACTCTACTTGATCTCATTGTCATTCCTTAGTTTTCTCATTCACTGTCCTTTTTTCACCTTTTCAACACCAGAGATCCCTCAAGAGAGGCAGATAATTTCTTATGCTGTCAGTTGGGTTGATTTTTTTTCCATTTTTAAAGTCGGGCAAGAAGATTCTCCATGCCATTTCTCTCATACGAATGAGCATGTGGCATTTTTAATAGAAGTGATTCTTGCATAAACATGACATGAGTAACTAGCCATAACTGTACGGTGATTCACTTTCAGCTCCAGCCCTGAGAAGTCTTTGTACTGCATTTCTAAAAGGACCAAAATTCTGACAGATGTTCCTTAAAGGCTGAGGATCAAATGCAGATTTTCTTCTCTTGCTGCCCCTGCCCCTGCCCCCCCTACCAGCGCTGAGGGACAATGTGTGGACCACAGGCATCAAGAATTGCCAGAGCATCAAGAATTATGCCTGCAGTCTTTGAGCTTCAGTCTAAGAAAGAAGACGATCATTTCTATCCATCTCATTTCTGCAGTGCCTTGAAATAAAAAAAATAAAGGGATTGTTTAGGATCTGATCCAAAGTTCATTCAAGTCAGTAGAATGTTTGTGTCAATCGTTGCAGAGCAGCATGGGAAGGATGATTGATTTACATGTTCATGTTATAGACCCTAAGGCATATATTCCATGCTAGCTAGACATTCAATGTGCATACTGTACTTGTGTATGGACAGTTGAGGTATTATCTGTGAGGAGAAGCTTCTGTTCAGTGGCACTGCAGGTTATACTCACCTGTCAGTAATACAATAGCACAATTTTCAATCATGCTCAAAGTCCTTTGGGATTTTTACTGAAACATATTTAAGAATTATGAGCCATTGTACTTTACTAAATTGTTTATTAATTCTTTATTATTGGACATTTGCAGATTGTTTATACATTTCAGAATCCATTGAAAGATCTTGGACTCTAAAAAACCATGCAGAATTGAAGAATAACAAATCTTATTTAAAAGCACTATGTTTTGGTACAAAACAGAGTATGAATTACATTGTCACATGAACCAGAATATTATATTGCAGTTTCTCTTTCCTATTTGTTATAATCTGTGTTCAAGAATATCTCAGTTTTAGGAAGTGTGGTTTATGTCTAAACTGATACACTTTTTCCACACTCCACAGATTAAAAACAGGATCAGGAATAGCTTGTGTAGACGGGCAGAGTAAGATCTGCTCATAAGGAAAAAACTAAGTGTGCTCATACACAAAAAACCTTTCTTTAATAAAAATTAAATCATATTATAGCGATTTCGAGATTTAGAACTAACTCCCTCAGTGAACTCAATTGTTTTTATGAACATTTGAAAATATTAATACTGAAGGATATTCCTTTAAAAACAACTTACCAGCTCCTTCCAGGAGAATCTTTTAGATTGGCATGGTTAAGGAACTACTTTTTTGAATCCAAAGACACAGACAATGTATCTTTTTGATATATAGACTAAAATGTGAATTGAAATAATGGAATTCTTCTTTTTTTCCTCTGTATTTTTTTTTTCCTCTTAATTATATTTGAATTTTTCTTGAGTGCAGAATGCAGAAACGGGAATGCAGAAATGAAACATGATACTCTGACATACACATATACGTAATCTTTTCTTATATTTTTACACACTGTGGTGACCATTGCATCCTTTTTTCAATTACCTCAAATAATTTCCCAGATATGATGATTTTTTTAATATTACTTTGTACTCAAATCATGTGCTCTTGTGATTGTGCTGCGAAATAGAAATTGGTATCCTGTATTTTTTGCAGATGGTTAAACTAAGGTCCAGAGAAATAAACAGCCTTTGCTGTAGAGAACTGTCAGGCGTGGCTTTTCCCATCATAGAGAAGTGACTGATTTGTAGGTCAGAGAACTGCAAGCAGACAGAGAAATGGTGCATGAAACTCATTACTACAGTGGGGACAGAGGAGCAATTACACAGAAAAACTGGTGCAACTGCATTTTATTGCCTTTTTTTAATAAAAAAAAAAAAAAGGAAAAGTGTTAATTATAAAATTTAAGGTATGCTGGATGCTCCTAAGTACCACATTACTGAGTATCTTTATAAAGGCATAAGGCAATAATTATGCACATCCAAATTGTGCAGTGCTGCCTTGGTGTGCACACTACCACAAAACTGGACCAACTCATCTTTTTCAAAGATGCTGAGCAAGTACAGTTACTTTTAAGTCTATAAGATTTTCTGGAGCCCAGTGCTCTTGATCATTACTAGCTTTTAATATTTCATCTGAAAGGTGCTTCATGTAGCAAATTGCATGGAACACTCTTTGCTTTAGAAGTATAATGGGCTGAGACATTCCTGATAAAGTTTCAAGTGTTAAAAAATGAATATGAGGTAAGGAAAAATTAATGTAAAGTGTATCTAAGGATGATTTTTCAGGATCTTTCTACTGACTATGGTTTTTTTTATGAAATTTTAGTGTTTGTTGTAGAAAGCAATTATTTTGAGGTCATAAGCCACATCATTATGTAGGTTAGGAAATTATTTATAGGTCATTCTCTGTACTTCAGGTGTAATTTACTCTGTAATTCTTACTGTTTAGCTATTTTTTGTAATGGTTTCCAAAAGGGCTGAGTGGGCTTCTACCTGAGTCTTCTGGCTCTCTTAAGACTCTCCTTTCAGAACTCCGTAGGTAGCCTGTAAATGTGGATGAAAGCGGCTTCCCTTGTACACAGCAAGAGCTAGCCCTTGCATCAGACCATTTCTTCTCACTTGAAGGAGCAGCAAAATTATCTCTGAGAATCATCTACAACCTGTTCCACAGTCTCCAACACATCTTCTGATAAAATACGGGAAGGGAGTTGAAAAATATCCAAGTTCTTTGTAGCATAATTAGCCAGTTGCCACATTCACGCTGCTCTGCTGCCGCCACCGAGCAGCCCTGTGGACCCCTCGCTGCTCACCTGCTGCTAAACCCTCCTTTGAGGGGAAGCCCTGTATTTCTGCGGGAGATAGATAGGCATGTGGTTATTTTATAGATTTGTTTTTGCCTTATGCTGCAAGTGAGGCTTAATCATGACAGAGCTCATTACCACAGAAAGGTTTCTGACATACAGTTCCTGCCGTTTCTTTGTTCTCTACCTAAAAGGGAGTGATGAGAGCTTATGGAGCTGTGGACAGTAATAGTTTTGGTTGAGGGAAGTAAAAAGGAGAGTAGTAAGTGAAATTTGGGAGAGGAGGATATTGGCAGTACAGAACAGGCCACTGAACTGTTCTTGAGGGGAAATATATTTGCAGTGAGAAAGTGATGAGAGGACAGAAACAGGAAAAGTTGATAGAGGACAATCTGAGGCAGAAGGAGAAGAAACCGAGACTGTGGAACAAGGGCTGTTGGGCAAGGAAGAGAAGAAGGTGATCAACATTGAGGGTGCAGTCACACCTAAAGGGAGAAGCCAATAGCAAACTGTGGGAAAAAGAGGGCACTGTAGAAATTACCATGTGAAGGAAGTGAAATAATAGTGAAAAAGAAAGAGAACAGGTTGGAACACAAAGATGAATATGAAAGTGCCATAATAAAAATTACTGTAATTTTAATATTTAGCATACAGGTGATGTGTGTTT
Organism: Thinocorus orbignyianus; assembly: GCA_013400375.1. Lineage (NCBI taxonomy): Eukaryota > Metazoa > Chordata > Aves > Ciconiiformes > Thinocoridae > Thinocorus > Thinocorus orbignyianus. The sequence continues at coordinate 229,873 of VXBW01004781.1, forward strand.
AAACACCTGATGAGAGGGAGTGAAGATGACAGAGATGTGCTCTTTTCAGTGGTTTCCAGTGCCAGCACAAGAGGCACAGGCACACTCTGAAACAGGCTGCCCAGAGAGGTTGTGGAGTCTACATCCTTCGGGATATTTGTAACCCAGCTGGACACGGTCCTACGTAACAGGATCTCTAGAGGTTTCTTCCCACTTCTGCACTTTTGGCATTGTGTGGGCATTTCCAAGGAGTTATGAAGAAGATGGAATTATTATTTTTTTCTTTGCAACATGTTTTTTATTAATACAATGCTTTCGGGGTTTCTGCTGATAATTTGCAGGGGCCTGGAAGAGTACTTCAGTACCTAGGCACGTAATTTGGCTTGAATTGTTGGGTTGTGTTTTCCTTCCTCTTTAGAAGTAATGGAAAAAGCCACAGCTAGATAAAAAACGTATGCAGTTGCCTTTTTTATAATAAAATCTCTCACTTTGCCTGTGTGATATATCCCACTCATGCTTGGAGTTAAACTAGCTCACAGCCTCTATGTAACAATATATTGTTTTCTTTTTTGTTTTCTTTTCTTTTTTCTTTTCTTTTTTTTTTTTCTTTTAATGCACATCTTAAATTAGTTTCAGGGCACAAAAGATATTTTGTGGTTGTGGTCTGATAATGTAGAGTAGATACTTTATAGAGAGCTTTGAATTTGGTAACCTTTTATGGAGAATTGCAGTTGCAGAAAACTGACTTGTGAGCCATTTTGTCCCTTTGCTGTCCGATGTTTTTATTTCAGCAAGGAGATAATTTAAAGGAAACAAATAGGAAGGACTCCTTGTGATTTGTGAGGGAAAAAAATATGGTGTATGATCAAATGCAGTCATTTTTGGAAATGCGTTTCATCTGTATAATAAGCAAATATTGCTGAGTGTGGTGATACATTTCTTTTGTGGATTTCAAACTGTGTCCATTAAACCACATTTCTTGCCCTGAGATCTCAGCAACTTTGGTTATAAACATGCTTCTTTTAAATAGTTTCTTAGTTTTGTTCTATTCTTGTTCAATTCTTTGTTTTATTCTTGACATTCCTTACCACAGTATCTGAGAAGCTACACAAATATTTTTACTGAAAATACTGTTTAGCTGGAAGTCTCTATGTTATAGAATACTTCAGCCTTATTTTAATTACTCTGAGGGCCAAGTAGAAAGCTATTACAATGCAATTACAGATAAAACAAACATAAAAATGGAATTAATTTTGGATTAGCCTCTGCTATAACTCTCAGTTATTATCCCAAGAAAACATAAATATTAAAGGATTAATGAAAGCATTCTGAGACAAACTATTATAAATTACTGGGGGACAAAACCAGAAAGAGTACACTGTAGGAATGCAGAATAAATTTGTTGGGTCGGATTTTGACCTTTTGACAAAATATTCCAGTTTGTTGCATATCAGTTTCTGACACGGCTTTATAATGCATCATAATTCATTGTTCTACTTCAGATTCTTTTTTGCTTTGTTAAATATATCAGAAATTCACCTCACATTTAAGCTACATGGACTTCTCATTACGTTCAGTGAGCTGGTATCCCTCACAGGTTCAGAGGAATAATTGAAAGCACAGTGCTGTGGATGTTAGGGTCCACAACATGGCTTTCTCTGCATATTTCTTATATCAGTGATATCTTGAAGTGTGCAACAGTGATGTAAGTTCAGGAATGTGAATAAGGCTCATGAAACATAATTGGCTCCAGCCCAGGTGCAGCCAAGCTCATTATTTCAATGGAGAGTGGGTTTATGTTTGAAAGTTAACCCTGTGCTCGAGGTGCTGGGTTTGGGTTTTTAAAGAGACACTGCTTGTATAAAGAGTGACTTGCATTAGAGTTAATATATTGGTTGACAGAGCAAATGATTGTCAATGGTTTTGTAGAAAATATTTTGAGAACTACGGATCTAAAGTAATTAACTTATTGAAAAAGCAAAATGAAATATGATTTATCTTTGATACACAGTAGCCATAGTTTTGCCATAATATTACTCATTTTAGTAATGTTAAGGATGATTTCTTGAACTTATGGTCCATTTTAGCATCTTGTGGTTATGTATGTCTTGTTAAGAAAGGACTGATTTCCATATTCAGTGTTTGCATAGTTGTGACAAATTATGAATCATTAACTAAGAACAGGATTCTGGTCTTGACTGTGTCTGTAAATCTACAGTAATACCGTTAAAGCCATTAGGTTTAAAGTGCAAAGACCATTCCTTGCTGTATGTAATAGTTCCTTTTTCTTGAAGAGTGTCAGGAGTTCCTTTGTGAGCCATCACTACCTCTTGACCTAGTCCTTGAGTATTTCTTGCATCAATGGTGAGCTTGGTAAGAAGCTGGGGGTAGTTAAATGATTCAGTGTGATTTTCGTAGGTATTTCTTTTTATATTATTCCACTGAGACTTCATTTTTCAATTTTGTAAAAAAAAAAAATAAAAATATTATTGCTCTGAATATTTTAGATGTTATAAGTGCCCCTGAATGACTAAATGGGAAATTTCTATTAAAAAAAAAAAGGAGGTTGGCAAAGGGAAATCTGAGAAATCGTAATATGTTCCTAAACTTTATTCTCAAGACTATATTAGCTTTCTCTTTCTAATCTAATATGCTTGCTTCTTTGTCTAATTATTTTTCAATTAGAAAAACTAGCTAGATGTAGTTTTAACATATTAATTTTTGGAATTTATTACTAAAGGCCTCATTGAATAATTGACATTTCAATCTTATGAAACAGAAGTTTATGAAATATTGTTTGCTTATTTTCAGAAACTAAAATTCTGGATTCTGGATTTCTTTTTATTCAGCTTAGAGTTTAGTCAGAAGTTAAATTAGAATGGGACTGGGGAATTATAGCCAGATACAGTGGTCAGATTTTTTTTTTAAACTGATAGCCATTTTAAATTATATCCACTTTTCAGCATATAGTTTTCCCCATCAATGGGTCAATATGCAAATCTTAAGCATTCGCTTGCATACTTTCCTGAATCAGGGCCATTGTCAGGGCAAATGCCATTGTGACATGGCTTTATTCTTCCTTACTTTCAGGACCATTAGTAATAATTCTTTGCAGGTGGACTGTTTTTCTTCCACTCAAGTGACTTAAAACATAGAGGAGATATGAACTGATAAAGTACCTCCCACTTCTTAGTAGTAATTAATATTATTTATAGTCTTAGGGAATTTTAGTGTGGGAGAACAAAGCCAAAAATTGGAAGATTGCAACTTTCTAGATATATAAACAAATGGAAGATGGGATTGACTTTTGCAGAGCATCCACTCACTCATTCAACTCATTCATTTACCTAACGAAGAATCAGATCCTTTTTACTAAGATAAGTAAATATATATATAGATTCTTGCTGCTTAATATCCAAAGTTTGTTTTCTAGAGCTAGGTAGTCACAACTATTATTTAATATTTACCTGTAATTAGCTTTTTTTTTTTTTTTTTTTTTTAGTATAGAGCAATCCTGAAAGTCAGGATTGTGCAAATGAGTTTCAGACTAAGAAATCTACCAAGTTTCAGAGAGAACATTATCTCTCTCTGTAGAAATTAGAAGTTTTGCCTTACAATCCTGTCCATTGCTCCATAACAGGACCAGCAGAATCCTGAAACATTCCATTTGGGGTTCTTACTCTAGTCATCTCACATTCTCCTCTATGATAATGTGTGACATAATTTTTTTTTGACAGAGTTGGCTACTGTCATGCTTCCTTCCAGCAAACGAAGCCAAAATTATCTCTCGAAACTCTTGAAATACTTTATTTTGTAATTTATGAGATTTTTTGCAGAAATTACTTAATTGTACTTTTTTATTAATATATAATTTGGATTGATGTTACTCTTGAAGTGAAGATTTATAATCTACTTAAATTACAACCTAAAGCTACCCCAAATGCATTTCATTCTCTTACACTGCCTTATTCTCTTTAAAAGCTTGTTTGTTTGGTAGTTGTAATAATGTTCTACAATAATTTTCTCTCTGCTGTTAATGTTGGTCTTTTGAAAAAAGGAATTTACTTTATTTATTTTTAATCTTTCAAATTTTTTCCAGTTCAAATCACTCTCCCATCAATATATATTGAGAAACTTAGTGCTGTCTTCTTGTCTGCTCCTAATCCAACGGAAGATGATTGGGTGCAGCACCTGCTCTCCTTCCTCTGAGCAGAGGCATAGCTTGCTCATTTAAATCTGTAAACCAAACAGCCAGCCACTTTCAGTGCCAAAACTCAGATCTAGAAGACTGTGATGAGCTTGAGTCCACATCTGGCACCGAACAGTTCAATGTCTGAGTGCAGAAGCAAGAAGTAGTTGATATGTTGAGAACATGATTTCACAGACGAATTTTTATGGATATCAGCACTGAAGGGTGTTGGCTTTTGGCTGTGTGGAAGGGAGACTTATTTGTAAAAAAGAGAATTTTATTTGTGTGATAAACTAAATTCCTGGCATTTATTTCCCAGAATGCTAACTTAAGCATTGCCTCTCCTGTTACTTAGCCCATGCTCTTTTCTGGCTTTGTATCAAACATTGTTAAAGGCTGTTGATTCTCAAAAGAGTCTTTGAAGTGGCTATCTTCTAAAGAACAGGCAAGGATATTTTTCTGTAACCTTTAAGAAGTAAATAGAGTAGGGTGATGATCATGCATAGAGACGAAAACATAGCTGCAGATTGACAGAAAGTAGTGCTTCAGGAAGTTATAAGAAATTATATTTGTTTATGATAATCCTACCTTGACAAAACAAATACTAGGGATAATTCTAAAGTTTTTAGGTGTTGTGTGAACTTTTCCTGTTACATTTGTGATTGAGAATGTTTTAATAGCAGAGGGATGGACAGTTTTGAATGTAGCTTTGCTGTATGTGGATATAAATGGTACAAATGAAAGCATCTTTCCTCCTGTTTAGTTTAATAGAAAGAGCTCTAAGAAATAACTGTAGATCATAATGTTGACTTTACAGCAAAGGAGACATTACATTCTGATGAAAATTCTGCCATGAATCATACATAATTTGCTCAATAATATTTTACACATGGCTGCACTTTATTGTGTTGAACAGAATGTAATCAGGCTTGATGACCTTTAAGTCCTCTTTTAAGTTAAGTATCTAAAAATGTGATCTGTGCTCAGCAAGGTCTCAGAATTGCATTTTGTACAGAGCTTTGAAATAAAAAGCTCTGCAAAGACACAATTCATACCCAATCTGTGGATCGGCAGTACATTTTAACATTTATTCTCAGCTTTGTGCATAACTGTTTTTTACTTTGTTCATGTCAAATTGTAATGTATTGTATTAGTGATTAAGGAGATGGTGCAACCTGGAGACAGAAGTGGCAGAGAGAAAAATATAAAATGTTTCTCTACAAAAAAGATTTTAATAACATTGAAAATAATTAGTATATCAACCATATATGAGCTGTATGGTAGGACACATTAACAATATACCAGCTTCATCTCTAGAAAAGATACTTCAGGATAAAGTATGTTCTGCTGTTGAAAATGGAAAGCTTTTTTGAAAGTAAAAAGTGATACTCCTATCCGTGTTGTCAAAGAGAGCAGAGATTCTGGTACTTTTTTTTTCTATCAGTCTTGGAATTTAGTATGCAGCCAGAAAAGAGTAAAATTAAACTCACTGAACTTCTTTTGGGTAGAGCATATTCTTAAGCCTTGGTGTAGTTAGAATCACTGACAGTTTTGCTAAAAGGGAAAGACAAAAATTACAAATCTACAAATTTAATTTTTCTCATCAGAAGCTTTTTCCTGGGATACCTTAATTGTCCTTCTGTGAAGGCCCTCTATTTCTTTGCTTCCTAAATGAGGTAAAGTCTAATGGGGCTGAACTCAGCTTTCCTCTCCTCTGAAAGCTTAATTCCTTTCCTCTCACGGCACAGCAATATGTTCTGACTTGGTTAAGCAGCTGGACTGCTGTGACAGCAGGTTGCTGGGCCGGTGTGACCTCTCTCACAGGAATTCTCCAGCCGTTTTGCTATTGATATTAAATGTATACACCTGCTCAAATAAATAGGTATTGTCATGAAATTATGGAGGTGTAATTAAAGGCTCTCAAGAGAAATAGGATATGTACTTGCTTTTTGTATAATAATTATTATCAATGAAACAAATTCACTGTGGTCCCTCTACATGGCTCCCCCATGATCAGCCGTGTAGATCGAGGTGAAAGACCATAGAGATCTTTGCTCAAGACCATTCCTGTTGTCCCAGCACATACTAGGTTTTTCTTGGTGCTTATTTCAATAGTGGTTTATGTGCATTATCTTGGTAACTAATATAATTGTATTAGCCACCCACAGAGTCATAGATGTTTGTGTTACCCTGACACTGGGTGTATTCACCGGTTTGACTAAAAGTATTTTGGCATGCAGTCGCACGCATAAAAGCTCAAACATTACATCTCTTGACTATTGTCAATAATTAAAAGGCTAGAGGTTTGTCATCTTTAATGATAAAAAGAAAGCACCATAAAATGAAAATGTAAGTTAGATCGCAAAATAAGAATGGAAATAATTCCTAGGTAATAAAATTTTAGGGCTCTTTTTAAGATACAGCATCTAACTGAGATGTTATAAAATAAAGGTTCTTTCAGCCTTAACTAGATGCTCAATGCTACAGTTGTAATCATTTGATGTCTGATTTCAGATTACTTTTCCCAGCATTCTCCAGAAGAGCAAAATCAGGAAGAAAACCTCTTTTAGCCTGCAGTTCTGCTTATTTGTCCTTAAGCCAGAGAAAATGCTAATTACTGTTGATTTTATTCAAGTTGAACATTAACTAATGTATAATTCTGACCCACACAAACACACGTTTTATTTAGTTTTGAAATAATTTCTATTTGGAGATTTCTTGTCTCTTCCTGTGTACTTCTGCAATCAGGCACACATTGTGGACCTAATCTCCATATCTAGTATGGTGGTCAAGGGAATTTTTATAGCCTAGAAGCAGTAGCATCAGTCATGTTCCTTTATGTTGGTAATGTCACTCCATTCACTAAATTTCTTCATTATATCTTATTTAGTATGTTTAATGGCATATCAACATTGTAACCCCCTTTTATTATGTAGCAGATTTTCCCTGACATTTATCAACATTTAATTTCATTTTTCAACATTATCACTTCATTTATCAACAATCCTGGTCAACAGGGCAGGTGCCAGATGACTGGAGAGCGGCTAACATAATGCCCCTCTACAAGGGCTGAAAGGAGGATCCAGGGAACTACAGGCCTGTCAGCCTGACCTCAGTACCAGGAAAGATCGTGGAGAGCTCTTGAGAGCTCTTGAGTGAGCTCTCACAAGTGCAGGGCAGCCAAGGGATCAGGGCCAACCAGCCAGGGTCTATGAAAGGGAGGTCTTGCTTAACCAACCAATTCAATTCTTTCTGTGACCGTGTGATTCGCCTTCTGGATGGGGGGAAGGCTGTGGATGTTGTCTACCTGGACTTTGGTAAGGCCTTTGACACCGTCCCCCACAGCATTCTCCTGGAGAAGCTAGCAAATCATGCCATAGACAAGTGTACTCTTCACTGGGTAAAAATGGCTGGATGGCCTTGCCCAGAGAGCTGTGATTAATGGGGTGAAATCTTGTTGGTGACCAGTAACCACTGGTGTCCTTCAGGACTCAGGTTTTGGGCCAGTCTCGTTCAGTGTCTTTATCAATGATCTGTATGAGAAAACTCAGTAAGTTTACTTACTTACTTATCCTCATTAAGTTTGCAGATGACACCAAATAAGGCGGGAATGTTGATCTGCTTGAGGGTAGGAAGGCTCTACAGAGGGACCTGAACAGGTTGGATTGATGGGCCAAGGCCAATTGTATGAGGTTCAGTAAGGCCAAATGCTGGGTCCTGCATTTTGGTCACAACAACCCCAGGCAGCACTACAGGTTTGGGGAAGAGTGGCTGGAGAGCTGCCCAGCAGAAAAGGGCCTGGGGGTAAGTATTACTGACGTTCAATAAACACGCACCCTTAACTGGCTTAATACATCATGTTATTTACTTTGTTCAGAGCTACAAAGCTTGCTTCAAGAAAAACAAAATAGGTGGAATACTGATGGATATACAGAGTTTTCTTTGGATCTATATCCCCAGAGTTATAATATACAGATTATTAAACAAGGGGGCCAGCTTTGTATCTTTACTATGCCATGCCACACAGAATATTAGCGAAGTATTCTGTGCTTTAGTATATGGTCACAATCTTACAATCAGTGAACTAACTGAGCTGTTCTGGATAGCTTTTCTCATCTTTCGGTCATATTAAAACCAAGTACAAATCACCTGCCTCATTGACACAGAACCATTTCCCTTTTGCTGACTACCCCTGTGGATCTAACTTCCTTCAGGCTGCATAGGCACTATGTCCTTTTCTACTTAGAGGTACCTAAATGAGCCATAAACACAGAGTTTCAGCTTCCTTGACTGCTTTAACTGTTAACAGAAAGCGCTTCCTAGGCATTTTTTAACTCTGAGTAATTTTCAGATAACTGCTTTAGCCAAGCAGGTGAGAGTGCCCCAAGAGCCATTGAGGGTGTTGTCTGGACATGCTACCAGAAATGAATTTACCTGTGCATATTCCTAGCAATAATATTAGTTCTCTGCCCAATATCTGGTTATGATATATAGATATGAGAACCCTCAATACATTACCCACATTGCCTATTCTCTACTAGAAAGGATGTGACTTAAGCAATGCCGTTAGCATTTGCAGAGAGCAGAGCTCCTATTCCCAGCTCTGGATTGCACAGCCTTTCCCAGGATTAGCCTAGACCATCTCTTCTACCTAGTTTGCAAGTGGGTTCAGGTGCTTTCTCAGCACACAGGGCCTACAGCTGTGCCTTATCTCAGCCCTCACCTGGGATCCACCATTGACCCATTGTCCCAAGCTGGAGTCAGCCTTCTGACTGGGGAACTCAGCTGCACCTGAGCTATAAACCATCAGTCAGGATCCTGTTCACCTGTTTTCACCATACTCCTCACACTTTGTTGTGCTGTAGTCTTGAAGGGAAACTCAGAAGTACTGATGGAGAACTCTTACCAGTGTCTTGCAATGACAATATTTGAAGGTGAACATCTATGAGCTCTGAAGGTTTTTTTTAGGATCCATTTCTTATGCTGGAAAGAAGAGAGGTGCATTTCTGGTAAGTGATTTTGTCTTACCTGTCTCTCTGTGTGTTTTGAACAGATAGAAATTCAGCAAACTGGAATTACAAAATCCAGACACTTACATATTTCTCCATTTTTTTTTTCTACTTGAATCTTTAAAGATTTCCTATTGGAACAAGTTTCCTTTCAATGCTGGAGACTACTTTGCTAAATTATTCTGTTTACTTATCTGTTCCTCTTGTTCCCTTCCAATTTTCTCCCTTTCCTGGGAAAACAAAAGCAAACAAAAGAAAACCCCTAAGTAAAAAAGAAACAAAAGCAGTGTCTTTGTTTGACAACAGCTATCTCTAACTATTTCCCTGGATAGTGCTGTTTGCTTTGGTTTGGACTTTGATTTCCACAGGAACTTCTCATTATTAACCTGCAATATTTTAAGGCACTATTTCCTTTATCTTCCCCTTGTCCTAAAGGAATATTTAGGAATCATTATCTTCAGCTTGTTAAAATAAATGTGTCCTTATGAGTAGAAACGAAATATGTCATAATGAATAGGCTTGAAATGTTCCCTTTCAACTATGTCTGCTTTCTTTTGGATGAAACTACTTAAGAAGAGATGTGCTGTGGAGTTATCTGACTTGAGGGAGTTTGAGTACAACTAACATCAAATATGCATCTCCTTTTCACCTCAGTGTTTCTCTGTTTATTTATATCTCTATGAGTTTCTGTGTGTTTCACCTAAAATAACAGCACTCAGGTTGACAGAGTACAAATATTCAGTAGCTGATTAGTGCAGTATTTAAAGAGAAAGTTCAGCCAGTAAATATCTGTGATGTTCTCAGCAGGAACCAGACAACTGGAATCGCTGATAGGAGTCAAGGGAAAAAGTGCAGTTAATAATTTGTAGATATTTACACCTTTGCTGGTTTCTTTCACGGTACAAAGGCATTAACGAAAGTGACAGAAACGAGTTATGAGCCATTTACTTGGGCTATCTGGAGGGATTTAATCTCACTTGGGTCATGGAGTTGAATTCTCTGGGAATTGGTGTTACCGTGATAGGCTGTATCTGAAGGCCTGGAGTGCAGAGATAAGACTTTAAGTCCGGCTGGAATTAGAAGCAATAGAATTAACTGGATTGTAATGCTGTAAACCTTTTGGTTCAGATCCTGAAATGCCTCTGGATGGTAGTTCAAACCTCTTCCAGATGGAGGTTTGGCTCTGGGACCTAATGCAAGACAAACATTAGCAATGTCAAGGACTTTTTTGGAGCATGCACAGTAAAATCAGCCTTACATGGTTCAGCATGTTTTTTTGTTGTTGTTGTTCACTCTTACAGTTTCCTTAATATGGCAGGGAGTACAGTCTACTTGTTTCAAAAGGCTAATTTTCCACTTCACTGGCATTCACATGGGTTTTTTTGTGGTTATTTCTTTTAAAGGAAGCCCAGGAAAGTGTTTGAAAGGTCATTGCTTTTATAACAAATGAGGCAAGGCTGAATATAGCTGGCACATGCATATCAATTTGAGATAACAGGGATTGCGATCATGAAAAACATAAAACAGCTATAAAGGAGCTGTTAAAGGTTGGGGGTTTGTTGTTATTGTTTTTTGTTGTCCCTGCCTCCCTTGAGTTAGCTTTATGAGGAAATGATTTAAAATATTGGAGGCGTGGAGACCTACCAACACATGCCTATTTTCCATAATGTAGTGTGTTTCTGTGATCATACAGTATAATTAGACAGAAGTGACAATGCATGAGTCGTATATTTCCATACGTACATTAAGGCTGAGAAGTTAATTGCAAACCATGATTGTAAAAGACAACAATTTGCTGAGCTTAAAATCAAGTGGTTTCCCCTAGTGTAATGGAAAAAACGATCTTTAAGTCTGCTGGAGAGAAATAAAGTACAGAGCTGATGATATTTCATCTTTGTAATACAGACAGACAATTCTGGTTCAGGGATTTATTTTTTTATTATTATTATTTTAAGGTCTGCATGGAGAAGAAATCTTCTGATTTCAATGGAAAACATAATTTTATAACAAGAGCTAGTTGAACTACTTCAATATTTCATTTCTATAATAATTTTTTTTAAAAAAATCAATATTGTTGTTATTAACATTGTTAAGTTTGTACTAAATTATGGTTTATGCTAAATTTAAGTGAGGGTTTCTCAGTAACTCTGAGAAAATATGAAGTAAATCAATATATTATGGATTTAGAAACTGGTGGGCGAAGAGAACAAGTGTCATTCCCAAAGCCACTCAGCAGGCAAGTGAGAGCTCTGAACAGAAGCCTGACTTCTCAAATCCCAATCCAGAGCTATCGCTTTTAGGTACTGGACTACAAACCACTTCTATAACACATTAAATTGATTACTACAAAACTGCAGTCTTCTCTTTCCTGTTTGTAATTGGATTGTGTTCTATGGTTGTATGACTCTTTATCTCAAAGGCATTATACATGATGGGAGTTTGTCCGATGTAGAGTATGGATATTTGCACAGTGTAATTAATTGCTTATGAATAATTATCATGCTTAAATGTGCATCTGTAGTGTGGTGGTAGCACCAAAGCTCTAGAATCTTCTTTTCAAATGTATTTTCCTGCATAAGGAAGTTTGGGAGAATGTAGCAGGTGAGGGCTCGAGAATCAGAGAGCATGGTTATGTTCTTTGTTTTATCTTTAAATTTTTAAGGGTGTCTTTTTGAGATCTAAAGGTGTTGTCAAAATGCACAATAGCTTGAGAATATTTGTTTAGTGCTCCAGCAGTGTGTGAGCTTGTGGAAATTGTGTGAGAGAAAAATTTATGACCTTGTATTGACAATTCAGGAATTGTTCAAGTAGACTTAATGGAAGGATATTGTTTAATTAAAAGGAAGACAACGTAACACTGATGTATAAAATAGCACTCTTATTACTGCATAATAGAGTTTTGCATGTTTATAATGTAGCATGTTGCTGATTTTGGCAGTTATTGGCATTCTAAATTAATGGAGCTATGAGAACAGATGTTAGGTCCTGGTTTAACTTGCTGTCAAAAAATAAATTAAAAAAATTAAATCCAGGTGGCAACTCTTTCGTAGCTTTCTTTAGTTACAGGCAAGTAAACCACTTCCAATCTTGAGAGCTGGGGTAAAGAAGCTGGGTGAAGACGATTAATTACTTAGTTTTCCTCTGATCTGGGAAGGATTTAGTTTATTCAGATCTTCTGGTATTCATCAGAGGAGTTCACTGTGTAGTATCTGATATCAGTTTTTGCAACAAGGAGATCCTCCACTGTGTTTTCTTGTGTACTGTCTGTACTCTATAAAGGTGATAAGATTGCATACGCTGTATCTTTGTGAAGAGAAGCCAGTACCTTGAATTATGATTATCCCATTTACAGTGTTGCAGTTTGGGGCCATTGGTGGCTCTGTGGATATAGTGTCTGTTCAGACCAGAGCAGGACCAAAACACGAAATAAAGAGCATAAAATGACAATGAAGAACAACTTGTACCTAATATGCATTACTCTAAGACAGTTTCTGTAAGACCTGTAATGGTGGAACAAAGTTATAAAGAGCAGTTTTGTAGAATTGAATGCCTGGGCGAGCGTGTGTGTGATAGAAGTTCTGCATGTTCTTGTTTGTTAATATATACTGCTCGCATAGTTTTGCACATCTGTGTTCTGAATAAAGTGCTGGTTCTAGATCCTTTTCATTATTATAACTAAATTTGTTATGGCTAAGCCTGATGATGATAAATAAAAACTACTGATTAAGCTACTGCTCTAAACACTGAATTGTGAATTAGTCATAATACTGATTATATTTAAACCATAAGCAAGGAAAATAACATAACAGTGACAGTATCTTAGTCTTGCATTATAAAATGTTAAACATTTAGATAATGTCTGTTGTCTTTTCTGCTGTGGAAAAGAGATACTAAAAAAGACTGCAATAAGAGAAAAGGAAACTCTGTCTTTAGAATAAAATGTAACGAAGGCTGTGGAAATGCAGATTAGTTTGCAATAATTATCTAACCCTGAGTTTTGTCTGAGGACCTGCTTATTTCTTAAAATAAGAAATTATTGGCGTACTGAGTTTACAACTGGTCTTAGCCGCAAATGGGTTGTAACCTCCAGAAATTCTTCGTGTCTATAGAAATCCTCACTCGCACTGTTTGGAATTCAGTGGAAATCTGAAATTTTTACCACAATATTAAATGGTATTTTATGTAGCTTCTAGATAATCCATCCTGACTCATGCATTTCAAAATATCTTAATAACGATCACCTCTTAAGGCAACCTATCTCTGTACATTCTAATGCTTGTGAGGTGCCTTCAGACATACCACTCATGATTCATTTTATATCGGAGAGTATCTCATTTTATGGTATGGAAGGAAACCAAAAGCTAAATGTAAGAAAGCACTGATGAGCCTGAAACAGGGTGGATGCAGAGTGGAGTTATCCAAGCAACGCCTTGCTTGGTTGCATTTTAAAGCTCACAGGTGTCTCTTTTCAGCAGACTGGAATACAGGTGAACTCAATGCTTAGGCCTAAAATTCCTCTTATTCAAGCAAATCAGCTCCTAGAATTAAATGAATAATTCAGAGCAGGTGTCAAGAAATGAAGCATTTCTCCAATGCAATTTTCTTCAAATCCAGATCCAGTAAGACATTCAGAGGGATCACCTTGTATGCACTAACAAGATTGGGTTCTTACATAATTCTGGTGGTAGGGGCACCCTTTACCTTCATGCAGAAGTGTTCTCAAGAGCTTCAGTCAGAAAATTGGCAAGCTGGGTTGAAATGCCCCTTTATTCTGAGTTGGTTTACCTTTTCTGTGGTTGGAGCGAAAACCGTAAAGATTACCCTAGACATGTTCCAGTTTTGCCACTATGCAGAAAATAATTGAGGAATAATTCAAAGTTATTCAAGACTCATGCAGCCAGAGGGAGAGAGAGAGAGAGGGGGAAAAAAAACAAGACTGAGCTGTGATCTTTAAAACACTGCTTTAGGAGGAAACAGTTCAGCAATTTGGTACTACGTTATGGGAATATATGTCTGTGTTATCAAATGGTATTATTGAGTGGCTATTTTGGATCAAGTTTAACTCCTGTCTGTATATACAGTGCTTTGGTGGCAAAGACAGGATACTGAGCTTTGTTCTTACGTCAAATTTCTAGGTGTCAGACCTCAGTTTACTGGAGATACAGACAATTTTTTAATTAATGCTCATTTACTTCAAGGGATTTAGCACAGCAGATCAGATTCAGACAAAATTCAGGTACTGTAACGCAAACCAAGATTTTTAGCTGAGGGATTTTTCTGCTGTGAGAAGAGATCCTGTACTGTCAATCATGCAACACCTGGGCAGCTCTCTGATTTCACAGGAGTAAACACTGTCTTTTCTTTATTTCCTGCTTATTTTGTTTTTTGAATTTTTTGTTCCCATAGCTCCTTGTTCTTAATTTCTTCCTGGTGTGTTACTCTGGTCACTCTCAATAAGGTTTGCACAGATGTTTGTCTGCCAGCTGGGTATTCTGTGTGGTGGGTGGAATCTCTGAGAAAGCTTTCACTGACACGCCTCACAACCGTAACTTTGAACACTAGCTATTGGCTTGTGTAAAATGCTTGAAGAATCTTCTTTTCACTTCTATGTGTCTTAGCAGGATCATGTTTGCAGAGGGGAAAAAAAAAAATAAATCAAACCTTAAAAACACTGTGCTTACAATGTAACCTTAAATCGCTCTTGAATTAATCCAAACAATCTACCTGATGCAAGGTTTCCTGTGTTTCTGAATACCTCAAAGATGTTTTCACCTAAAAATGCTGTGTTGGTTACATAATTTTGCCATAATTGTAGCACTCATAAAATAAATAGCAAATACAGTAATGTAATTTAGTTGGATTTTTGTTTGTTGGTGGTTTTTTATTCTTTAAAAAAAAAAAAGAGAAAAAAGAAACAAAGTCTTTGCTATCCTATAACCTTTCCTTTTGGAACATAGGAATATTTTTGCTGAAATTGGTATGGTTTTGCCTTTCAGGGTTTCTGATTATGTGTAAAATCAAAAATGGACTATATAGCAATCTATTTTCTTCAGATACTGTAGTGTGTCATCTTGATTTTACAGTTTTATCTAACTCCTGTAACTGAAAAAATTGCTTGAACACCTTATGAAGTTATTCTCTTGCTAGTGGCTCTTTTGCTTTAGGCCTTTGTGTCGGCTTATTTAGAAATTTATTCTTAGTAAAAATGTGGAATGGATTCCCATCATGTTGAGGTGAATCTGGCATCCTCAGAGCATGGATCTTTCCACTGGAATGGGAGAGAGAACCTCTGTACAAAGTAAAAATAGTGGAAATAAGGCCACAGTAGCTGATAGCTCAGAGAGGGAAAGAGGATGGCAGGAACACATAGCTAAGGGCAGTATCCTCTCCTTATGGATCTATGACAGCCTGAATAGTTGATGTGACTGTTGTCCCTGGATGTGTTTAATGGTGACTTATGAACATGAGTCAATGAGGTGATGGCTTCTCCAGGTATTGTTTGTAACTGGAGTGTTCTCCCTTCATCCCTCTCTCTCAAAAGATGATTTTAAATCCCTATAAATAAAAAAAAAGTTAAAATTGAACAACGTAACATGCAATTATCACATCTGAATTAAATTATTACTGTGGAAAACTCATGAGGTTTGGCATTTGTTTTTTTTACATGTTTGGTTTATTACCTTTAACTATAACTCCAGTTAATTGAATGGAGTTAATTGAATTGAATTGAATTACAAGGTGTCTAACTAGCATTATTAGCAAAATGCTAGTTGTAGTCCATCCTTGGCTCTTATATTGGCTTATTTTACATATTCTATTTTTGTGATGTACTTTAGTTAATGTTTCCTATGAATACATAGCTTACAATTCATTCAAATTGCAGGACTGGCCAGATCTTCTCTGCCTAAAATGTAGGAAGTTGCTTAAGTGTTTCTGTAGGAAAAAACTTTTAGATTAAATTGTTTCATGTTCAAGATGAAATTATCATTGTCACTGGAAAAAAAATAAATTTCTTCACACAGATAATGTAAATTCCACTTGTACTTTTCTTAAGGGTTCTCCTTAAGGAAGGAGAAGTTCAGTATAATCCCTATTATCATGAATTACAGAATCACCAGCAGGTTCTCACATTAAACATATTTGATATTCAATAAATTTTAACCCTACCACCTGGTTGTGGAGAGGTGAAAGATACCAAGCGCTTGCTACCAAACCTTGAAGGTGCTTCACCTCTGGATGGCTGCCATTTCCCTGGTGTTCTCTGACTCAAAGGGGTCTGTTCCTTGTGTGGTTAGGAATCGTTTATTCTTACACTAATAACTTATTTTTTTCTTCCTTTTTTTTTTCTTCTTTTTATTGAATGCTGTTTCGGTGGACACAGTAGATACATGGCATATTTAAAGAATTACACATATTTTCTCCAGTTCTGATTTCTTCTTTCAGTCTTGAAAAAACGCTTAATGCCATCTAGACAAAAAGTAATATATTTTGCATTTATAGATTAGAAATGATTAGTCTCACAGATTGCTTGAATGGCATTTGGTGGTTTGTTTAGAAGACTTTACATCCACTTCTTTCATAGTTATCTCAGTCTTTCAAGACTAAGGTCTAACTACATTCCTCTTAAGCAGTCAAGCAAAGCAGGACTTTATAGTTCATTTTTTCAGCTGCGGTTGTTGTATTTGAGTTCTTTTTATACTCTTTTTGGTGGGAAGGGACCACATAAATACTTTCCAAAAGAATACTGCGAATTGGGTGTTTTGCTTATATAACAATTGTTTGTGCTGGCAACACAGTGCACATTGTAAAATGTTGTTGATGAAGAGGTGATTCTGAAGAACTTTATCTTGTGTGTCTTTGCATAAGCCTTTGTTATTCAAGTGGGATTGGTGGGATTATTCTTGCAAATCCCTGTCCTGTAATGCAATATGAAAGAAAAGACCAGAACACACTAAAAGCATTATATTAACAAGTTTTCTTTTGATTTAGGTTTGTTGCTAACAAAGATACTTGAGACTAAAAAAAAAAAAAGTAACAGTCAATAAAATAATATGGAAAATTACGGAAATTATTTTTACTATACTTACCTGCATTTTCAGTTACAGATGCACTTCTCTGATCTTTGATTTGAAATAACTAGCATGCAGGAAGTCTTCCTAATTGCCCAACTGCAAGCAGTTCAACAAATTGTCAACTACTTAATTTTGAAAGAGTTATAACTATTGACATAAAACTGTCAATTTACTAATTAGCCTGGGCACTCGGAAAGGAAAATTTAATCTCTAAGATACCACTATATATCAAACCAGTAGGTTCAGTCTCTCAAAGATTTAAAACCTGTGATTTACTCTACTTTGGTATTCTTTCTCAATATGAATAAAACTATCCGTGTGCTGTATTCATTGCTCTAATGATGGAAGTCAATAATAAACAAAAGATTTCTTCTGATGGATTCTTTAATGTGCTCTGTAGTTTAAACAGTTCATTTCAGTCCTCCCATTGCTATACCATGAATACCTTTAAAACTAGCCCTAAAACTAATTTAGTGGTGTTTTCTTAAACTTCTCCCTGCTGTTTGGAAGATCTCATGTCAAAGTTGGTCAGTCATAAATTGTTCAGTTTGACCTTCTCTTCCTTGTTTAGTTTCACCTGCAGTGAGGTGTGAGGTAGGAGATACTCTCACTGGTACCCTGGTATGGCATGCAGAGTCATGTCATTCACAGTAGTATTATTTAAATGTGGTGTGTAGGAAAGAAGAACAGTAGTGTGTTAATAAATATATTTTGGGTTGCTGGTTACATCCATGTATCCTATCACCCGTGTCCTGGTCAGATGGTATCAGTCTTGGCAGAGAAGTTTAAAGAAAATAAATAGTTTCAGAGCAAGAATTACTCTGTTCTGCTCGGTCTAATTGAGTATCATTCATGTAACAGCTAGATTTTTCTTAGTAAGTGCTTCAAAAGATGATCCGATTGCTCTCCTACATTAAGGCAGTGAAGAACTTAAAAACTGCAATTGGTGTATCTCAAAGTCTTAATTTTTTTCTCCATTACTACACTAATGAAGTGGGATGAAAGCTTTTATTTGAATGTGTTATATGCATACTATGCTCTGAAGAAATAATCTAGCATTCAAATGACAAGTATGGAACGTGAAGATCAAATCATGTTAAGGATTTGAGGTGTTGACAAAAAGTATGAATGCCATGGTTTACCAGTACTAATATCAGGCTTAATCAGTACCGGGTATTCTGTCCAAAAAAAACCCAACAAAACTCTTCTTTCTTTCTATTCACCTCTCCTAGACTTTGCCTATTTCCTTGTGGATTTATCATCTGCTGACCCTCTGCAGCCTTACCCATCAGTTCTGAGACATTCATGAGCCTGGATCTGTAGTCATCTTGCAAGTGACTTGCTCTGAAATATTATAGAGGTAGCATAATAAGAATAAAAGTCTTTCTAGTACTAGATTTTAAAGGAGACAAGCTTTAGCCAGATGGTGCCAAAGCAAGCAGCTCTACTTACGAAATTGCCTGTGCTGATGTAGGAAAATAAGTGTTCCCTTAAAAAATCCCTTTTCTAGGCTGAAGTATTGTGAAAGTGAGTTCAAACTTGCATTGAGAAGAGAAAAAAAAAATAAAAATAAAGAAACAGCAAAAGGATTGTATCATCTCAGCTGAGATAGGTTAGATTTGTGACAGTAAGTGTGATCTATTGCTGCTCATGTAATATTAATCCCCTGTGTTAAGCTGTGTTTGTGTTGGTATGTTTATTGTCAAAATACATCTTGGTTCAAAATATCTTTGCGACAGAGTTGTCTGTGTGTACTGGCACTGGAAGCGATGGATCATGGTGGCTTGGTGTGGATGCCTTTGATACGGACTGGCAAAATGTAGATCAACTTTTAAGTAATCCTACCATTTTGTAGAGTTTTTTTTTTTTTCCTCTTATTGCCTCTAGGTACTAAAATCATGCAGAGGGGTCACCATACAATGGTTAGCTCTTCAAATACTCTTGTGCAGAAAGGTCAATAGACATCATTTTGCAGAGGAGTCTTGAGTGCTTGCATGATTTGCGTTAGATTTAGCACTTTTTCAGTGGCTTGTATGCTGATTTTTCAAACCATTTCAAGTACTTGAAATTATTGCTACATTATTTTAAAAATCTTTCTGCATTAATACTTGTCCCTCGATTGGGTCATTTGCTCAATGTTTTAAAGATTTATGTCTCTTGTGTAGATATTAGCAGGTACAAAGATGTGTTCTAGTAATTTTTCGGCTGCATGTTGTTCACTGGAGGAGAATATAAAGCAAGGAAAATACAAAGCATTGAATACATGGGTGGTTTCCAGCCTTTTAAATGATTTGGTCTTTGATGAATCACTGGTTTCTACTGCTGACCTCTACTTCTGACTTCTCCCTGACTTCACAGGTCAACAGGTTTGTCAGCAACTGCATTAATAATTTTTCATCTGAGGCCCCTAGATACTATTTCTGTTTTCAGAGATTTTTATTTATTTTTTAAGTGGTTCTGACCAAAATTTAGTCACAATTCTACAAAATGGAATCAGATCTTGGTTACTGGAGGGAAGATATACTGAGAGTAGAGTGTACTCTTCACTGTACTGGGCACCAGTACAATATGCTGGTGGAATGTGTGCAGGTTTTCAGTACTTCTCTCATATATTGAAAAAGGAAATCAATCTTCCCTGGTCTTCATATTCTGTGTATGAGCTTCAGCTCAAATTTAATATACAATTTGCCAACTTTTATTCCTGTTTTCCCTCTCAGAAAGGGGAGAAACAACTTCCATACAAACAAAGCATAAAAATTTTCGTACTTGCTTACTTGGAAAATGCTCAACTACATTTGATGTGACTTTTTGCATTCAATGATACACCATCGTTCTGTCTATTTCTTTCTTTATTCTGTCATTTACCCGTTTATACACCGGAAAAGTCTTCTCTGATAGATGCCATTTTAACGCATAGCTTCTCTGGGAACCATTTGGCTGTGTGCAAGAGGGGCAGTTGCTTTAATTCGCAATCAGAAGGCTTTGTTCTTGTCACAGTGTGTTCTTGATTAATGCAAACTAATAATTATAAACACTACAGCGTGCAGTGTTACAACACCACAAGTGATTGGCTGGCCTGCAGTTTTACAGGCTTTTCTTAGTATCAAGAAACAATGCTACAAAAATTGCATTTCAAAGTGTTTATCTTGCCAGAATTCCTAATTTTATTTTGATGCAATTATAGCAATGACATTTAGCAGTGCTGTTGTTGAAGAAACATTAACACTTTGAATACATGGTGTTTTTTTCAAGGACAAACATATTTTTGCCTTTTTTTTTTTTCTCTTTGAAGGTGGGAAACTAAAATTCTTAAGCAAGCTAAATCTTATAGAAATGTATTATGTTATCATTGATAATAAAATATGACATAGAGGCACAGAATTTTAAAGGGCTTTTTATTTGTTTAGGTTTTATTTTTGACCACTTCTTTACGTTCCACTCCTCAGTGACAGACAGGCACAAACCCAAGTTATTCTGCCAGTCCTTCTTGGATTCTTCCTCCTGGATTAATTTCCCTTAAGAACTTAATCTGAGTTATGCTAGAGTAAATAGAAAATGTTGACTTAAAGCTGGGTCTGGTTAATGTTATCAAAAGAGTTAAATACCTCTGACTTTGTTATGGTTTTTATGGCTCTCAATTAGTGTAAAGAAGCAATGGTTAGGGTGGGTTTTTTATGAAGAAAAAAATAGGGAGTTGTTAGCTATAGTATGAGTGAACAGCTGAGTAGATGTTGATAGTTTGGAACTGTGCTACTAGATCTCTGTATATGCTTTTAGCATGCCTTAAGTGGAAGATGACATATTCTTATTTCAGAGAGCTTTTTCACATGAAAGTACTCTTGTGTGCATGAGAAATGTTGTGAGGAAATTCTTGTGGAGATTGAGAGCACTGTAAGTTCACACCATGCCATATAGCACACTAGCTTTCCCTTGTGGGTAAGACCTTAAAAGGTGACCACAGAATTCATACAGTTGTTGTTTCTGCTGACAAATAAAAAGACATTTCCATGCTAAACATATTTGGATCTGATCCGGTGCTAGTTGTTGCAGATGAATTCTAGCAGTAGTCAATATTCTATTAATTTCTTTGTGTTCTGGTTTCTTTCACGATACTTGACCGTATTTTGCAAAGCAGCTGCTCATTTCTCAACTGCTGTAAGACTGTGGCATAATCAATATAGTGCTACTTCAAATCCTTTTTAAATATGCACTTTCCTAGAATCTCACTCAACCTAACAAATGGTCTTATGCATGTTTTGTTTCTCACTTAAGAATTACTAGGACTTCTTGCATTTTTGTGTTTGTGGACCTAGACCTCTAAACTACTGCATACTTGGGAATTTTTTTCCTGAAATAACTTCAGTGGAGTTAAAGCATTAATTCCTCTAAAAAGTTTAGCTTAAGACATTTTATTCTTAAATCAAGATAACTAGTACCGGAGTTGATAACATATACTTGGAACTGCTTCTGGAACTGCTTCTTCTTTAAGTTATCTTATTGTGTAGCAAACTTGTGAGTATTTGTGTGTGTGTGTGTATACAAGCATAGCATCATTAACTTTGAAAGTCTCTTACTAATAATGCAGGGATGAAGTAACAGGAAGATTTACTCCTGGTGTTATTATCAGGACCAGGAAAAAATGGTTGTGGAGTGGGTTTTAGTGGGTTTTGTTGGATGTGTTTGGGGATTTCTTTAAGGGCTTTTTAATGAGAACTCCCCCTTTCCCCTCCCCAAATGTTATAAAGCACATTTACTTCTTATTTCTTATCCTTTCTCTTTCTTTCTAGTATCTTCTTTCCAAGTGTAAATTATGTAAGGATTATCTGAAGATATACAAACCTGCTGAATTCCTCTAAATGGCAAAAGTCAATGTTCTAATAGAAGTGTACTAACAAATTGGAGTAAGAAGGAAGAGGGGTAGTCATTAAGGAAATATTAACTTGTTAGTCTTATTTAACAAGTCAGTGAGTTACACAGTATCCTCATGGAGTTAAATTTTAGGCCTGAAGGGGATAAAATGTGAGACTCATCAACAGTTATTTGACTAGATGATGATAGCAAGTCTAATATGCTGGGGAAAATCAAAAACTTGAAAGTATTGCAAAAATTATCATAATAGGATACTTAAATTGCTTTCATGTAAATTAGGTAAGTATCATATCAAACCACAATCCCAAGAATAAACTTTTAGATGCTGTTGTGTTGTGTTAATGGAAAAGCTGATCAAAGAATTACCTACTAGAAGCCCTTCTGTGGACCTTAGGATGTACACTTAATCTGCTGGTGATGTGGCAGATGGAATTCAATGTATGTTGGTATTAAGTGATGTGCTCTGGGGAAATTACTCCAAATTTCATATATGAAGACACACATGATTAATTTTGAGTTAAGTATTATTTTTAAGAATGAGACCTAGAAGTCATGATAGATAATTCTGCTAAAATTCTGCCTCAGTGCTTACTAACCATTAGCAAAGTAAATCACATATTAATAATTATGTGGGAAAGAAAGAACAAATTCTGAGACACTGTTTTCCCATTCACTAGTCCAGCACGTAAGTCCTGCATACTGTGTGACGTTTCTCATATTCTAAAAAGGTAGAATAGAATTCTAAGAGGTACCAAGAGAGCAAATCATTAATAAAAGGTGGGGAACAGCATCTGGCTGGGAAGTAAACTATTGAGAGGTGTGCTAGACATCTGCACAATCTTTGGTGACATTGGGAAAATTGAATATTTTTTTATTTTAATTAACAATTACTAGATAGCTTTGCAGGTAATGTAAATGTCCAGGAATCAAGTAACAGTCCTCACTTCACATTTTCATTACATTTCATTATAGTTAGGTAGAGACTTTATCTGGCAACAAGTCTAATGCGTTTACAGTGAACACTATCAAAATTCCCATTAGCAGCCCATGAAAACAGAAACGGATTTCATCAAAGTTACAGCCATTTAATATTTAAACCATAAAATTGAAAAAAGCCACTGCACCTAGTTTGTGTTACGCTCCAGTGGTTCTAACTGTGTATTCTACTTCCAACTATTGTGCTTTTTCCATTTTTCCCTTAGTCAGCTACAGGCCAGGATGTAAACACTGTTGAACCAGAAGATGAGTGTTTGTGGCTTTTTAATCATAAAAATTATTAAAAAGTCCCTGTCTTAAGCTGAGAAGTTGTACCTGCTGCTCTATTCTTATTCCTGTCTCTGACCTCAGGACACAGGAACTCTAGGTCCTGTCAGAGACTGTGCTTTATTGAGGAATATTGTTATGTAATCTGTTTTGACTTTTAGAATGTAAACATGTTAAATCTGTCTATCTAAACTCTGAAATAAATGGGGGTAAGAACAAAGGGAACAGAAACAACTTTTATGTTTACTTACTAGGTAGATTAAAGCCTTTATATGCTTTGGTTTTATTTTGAAGGGTCCATCTTGCTGGGATGATGTGCTGATTCCTAGCAGAATAAGAGGGGTCTGCCAGTCCCAAAGGTGCCATGGGAACATAGCGGTAAGATTTTGTCACATTTCTCCACGTACTGTAGCACTTGTAAAATTAATTGTTTGTTGTTTATAGGAATTCTAACTATATTAAAATTGCAGAAATTAATGTAAATTGACACTTAAGGTATACTTCAAAAGGACTCTTCAGCATCAGGTAATGTATCACCACTGTATAGCAAAAAGGAAAAACTTGATCAGTTCCTACTTGGAATGAAGGAGGAAATCATCTTATGTTACCTCTTTCTCTGAAGTAGAACTTAGATATTCAAGTATGCATACATTAAATGCAGAATCTAATACTTAAATGTTTATGTCAGTACTTATTTTATAATTATTTTATATATATGGGTGTCCTGAAAGCATCAAACTTCTGTGTCATCTTGCATATCAGCTATTTCATATCAGATATTCAGGGTCTGTCCACAGAAGCAGATTCTTCACACTGTTGATTACTTTGCAATCTGTTCTCCCACATGCTGTTGTTTACTTTAAGTGTTTCTCAAAGTGACATCAAAGAAAAGCCCAAGTAAGAAGCAGCATAGACATCTCAAATTCTTAAAAATGAAGGTTTTTAAAAGTATTGCTTGGGTGTATTTTTCCCCCCATGTGTTAGATACGTTTCAGCAGTATTTGATACTAACAACATCTAATAAGCAATTTGTTCATCAGGAAAAGGCTTAATCTGAGGTATTTCTTCTGGACACAGCTTTTTAAGACAAATGCAAAACTTTGTTCATATGAAAGGATTCTATTCATCAATGACTTTCAGACCGAGGCAATGGAAGTGCCTTTCTTTAGAGGCACTCACCTCTTCTGCTGTAGCTTTCTCTTCGTCTTTCCTAGCAAGGCAGATGTGAAGTAGCACATCCATGCAGTTCCACATATATCTCCTGTTTGGCTGCAGATAAAGTCAGAAAATGTTTTTATCTAGCCTTGGACAACAACTGGGATTTTTAACGGCATGGGAATTATGGCTGCCTCCATGCAGAGGCAACAGAAAAGTCTCACTGCTTTTGGACTTCTACTGGGTGGGTTCCCCTTCTGGGATTTGTCACTCTACTGCTCTGGTAAAACAGCCTTACTATCTGTACCAGCCCTAATCTCAAAATGTTTCCTGCCTGAAGTAGGTACATACTGACTAGATGTCATCCATTTGTTCCCAAGTACCATATGTACTACAGATAAAATCTCCTGCTGGTTGCTGAGATAATCTGCAGCCAGATGGTTAAACCCCACCACAATAGCAAAGGAAGATGTAGATAACTCACCTGGACTAGATCACTTGCATCTCTTTGCAAATGTCATCTCAGTACTATCATCTGGATGCAGAATTAATTGTCTGCAGAAGTTAGGGATTGCTTTGATTTTTTTTTATTTTTTTTTTATTTCTTCTTCTGGAAATGGGCCTAAGAATTTCCATTGCACATGAAATGTGGCTTCTTTGTCTCCCTTCCCCTCTCCTCCAAAGATACCGAGCCAAGGTTTTTGGCTTTTTAAATCTGTGATGAGCTTCATGCCTCTGACTTTCATGAATACATCATATGCCCTTGGAAAAGAGGAAAAATTAACCTTGACTAGTTGACATGTTGAAGCCTCTAAGACTTTCAGAGGTTGTCATGTTTTATGATTAAGTATTCATTTTCACATTGTCATGAAAAAGTTTCTGCTATTATATTTTCTCTGTCTTAAATAGCTCAACAGCGTACATGCTTCTTTACAGTGATGGGTAACAAAGAACCTTTGAGACTTAGTTGTCAGTTATCAACAAACTGCAAGTACTGCTGATTAAGATCCCCAAGATCTTTTTGCCTCAAGACATAAAAGTTTTGCTTAAAAAAATATTTTTCGTTGGCTTGCAGTTCTTATAAACACCAGTTTGCAATATAAGTTTGACAATCAATGTGTGTTTTCTTACATACAAATCAATTTTTTATTTTGATATGAAATTAGTCTCTTGCCAGAAGTTACAGGCTTCAATTCTTATGGTTGCAAATATGAAAATAGAGTGGTTGACAACATTAGAAAGCAATAGAAATCAAATTTCAATTTAGTTAAAAATTTTAAGTTACTGCCAAAAGTTGTTATGAGTATCTTAATAATAAATGCACTGTGATTTGATGTCTTCCAATGTGCTCACAAATATGAAATATATCTGATTAATTTTTTGTGGCTTTGCTCAGACTAAAATGAACTTAAATTTTCATGTGATACACTCTGTGTGATTTCAACTTTTGATCTTGGAGTGAAAAACGAAGTAAGATTTTGTGATGCTTGATTGTTATATTCCATTATTATGAGCAAAATGAATGCAAGATAAAACATTATAAAAAGTAAATATTGCAGCTGTAACAGCTTAAAATATGACTGATTGCTGACTAAGAAACTGGAGGACTCAGAACACTTGATATCAGTCCCCTGTTCTGCCTTGGGAACATTCCTACAGAATCTCTTAAGGTTTATTTCAGTCATAGGCTGTCACCCCACAGACTGGGGTAACAAGCTTTTGAGAAATTGTGTGCTATATCCAGAAATACACAAACTTAAACACAGTGAAAATAGGGTCTAAACAGAGAATGTGGATTTGGAAAATATAATAAACTGTTTTTCTCAGGAATTTGATGTTAGACTACTTTGTGAAGCAAAAAGAGTAGTCCAGTGTTTTGAGAAATAGTGAACAAAATACATAGTGTCCAAAGCAGAGCTCAATTGGGGTTTTTTTCACACCTTAGCTGCAGTCTGTCAGAAATAATACATTCACTCTGAACTTCTGCAGCTCCAAAAGAATGAAGATGGTGTGGACATGTTGTGAAACACTCAAATCACTTTTATAACAAACTTCAAGTTTATTAATTAGAAAATGGAAAAGTTGACTTTTGCTAATTCACAGTGACACATTTTAAATGAAGATCAAATTGGAGTCTTTCAAGTTGTTTTGAAAACCAGGACCATTCACTAAATGAGGCAGAGCCTTGTGCTCTAGTAGCTCTCTCAAAACACTTTTGGCAAGAAGTGCTATATGTAGCTATGCAGATAGACAATAATTTCTCTAGAAAAGTTGTCTACACCAGCAATGCTCCAAGCTCTGGATTTTCAGACATATCTGTATGTTTTTCTCTCTGAGCTCTTTTTATTGTAATTCTCTGTATTCTTTGGAAAGGGTAACCCAAAGGCTGTTCTCTGAAATTCCAGATACTGCTCTCACACAATTTAGTTCCAGCTTGAATAACTTGAGCTGGTTTTCTTTTTTTTTTTTCTTTTTTTTTTTTTTTGGCACCCAGCTAGATAGCCAAAGGTTACGTTGTTCAATATAGAGCAGTACCATAGTTCAAGTTTCACAGACCGATAAAAGTGTACACAGGCTTTACTGATAGATGAGATTTGAGGTTCATTAGTAGGTGATTAACCAGCTCCTCTTTATATCATGAAGCAATCTCACCTGTACCTCTGAGGGCCTCCTTGTGTTATGCTTGAACGTTAGCAGAAAGCTCGTTCTAGACAGAGGGAGATTGAATTTTGTTCTGTGGATTGAGACACTTTCTTCCCTCCTGCAGGAATGTACTTCTAGTTTCAGTGTCACAAAATGGTGGAAAACTGAAATATTGGTTTCTTGTGCCTTTTTTTTTTAATTATAATTTTTCTTTATTTTAGAAAGAATGGGATTCATTAAGGGAGGAAATGGTTAGTTCTACGTTTTTGTCATCCAGTGTATTCTTAAACTAGAAATATTCCCAAATGGCTGCATAGCTGAAGAGCAGAGATCGCTGACACCTTCAAAAGAAAGAGTCCTACGAACAAGCTCCAATTCTCTGTCTTTAATAAGATAGGAATGAACTTATTCTTATGAACACAGTTCTGTTTAGGGAAAAGATGATCCAGTGGTGTGCTTGTAAAACTGAATCATTACTTCAGTATTTGCTTAATATTTTTGAGACTTTCAAATAGTCTTAACTGTTTTGTATAATTAGTTTGTCCAAATCAATGGCTAAATCGTGGTGATGAGATCACGGTAATTTTCCTAAGAAGATAAAAAGAAAACGAAGCTTTACAAAGTATAGAATCAGCAGAATTTAGGTTGAGCAGGATGTACCATGCCTCAGAGTTGACATTAAAGTACTGCTTTTCTCAGAGCGTTATACATAATCAGCTCCAGTAACTCAGAGGGAAGGACAGATTCTTAACTGATTGCAAGCTTGAGTGGGTGCTATTGCAGCTATCTTGTTTGGGTTTTGTTTTCAGTGTAATGGTAATAATTGGAGCATATGCTTTCTGCTGAATAAATACAGCTGTTGTGTGTAGTTGAACAAAAAATATTGATATTGTACCTCCAATGAAATTTTAACTGCTATGCTGTTGAGGATCTTGGGAGGGAAAGGTATTTATGATATTATTTTGGTAGTTTCAGGTTTGTCTGTACAAGCAATTGGAATACATATGATACTTCAGTATTTATTCAGTGAATACCTTTGTGTATTCAGATAAAATCTTACTGAAGAAGTATTCATATTAAGCTCAAACATCTGCAGTTCTCAAAAATACATAGAGTGCTTTGTTTATCATTCAATGAATTGAATTTCTGATTGTGAAGAGGAGTAGTTTTCTACTTCTGTGTATAAAAATGCTATTAGATTATTTTTTCCCTTCATTAACTCCTGCTATTCAAAAGTCATCAAGAGCCACACAAGTACTATGGCACTTTCCATAGGTAGGCTGAGACAGCTGTAACACCTCTGTAAACCACTGAATTGGTGATTTCATAGGAATCGGCTCCACATCAATCCCACACTCGAGTGAGCATGATTCAGTTTGTAAAAGACATTGCCATGTCTCCAAGGCAAAAATACAGGGTGAATTTTGAACCTTAGAAAGCTGTGGAAAATGGTATTGATGTTCTGTATGTGATCTTGAGATTCTCACTTGATGTGCTGAAAGAGTTGCTGAAAACTTTAAAATATCAGAAATGATATTGGAAGGATTAAAAAGGATTATAGGTCAGATATGGTTTAAGCTATTGTGAATGAGGAAACATGAAAATTATTTTGATGGCAATATGCAAGTACTTCTATCCTGGTGTGATATGTTTAGCTACTGTTAGCTTGAACTTTTCATTCCTGACAAAGACTGCATCAATGGTCCATAATCATGATAACTAAGTAGTGCTTTTGCATTTTCTACAGTCTCCAAAACATATTAGCTTTCAGCGAAGTGTTTCTGCAAGAGGCAGCAGGACTTCTGTGAATTTATAGAAGCATCTCTGAGTACTGACTTTCCTTAAATATTGGTATAGTCTTCTTATCAGTCTGTATAGCGATCTCCTGGGTTCAGAGCAAAGACTTAATTTCCAGTTTGGTCACCTGCTTATTTTTTCTCAATTTTTATAAAATGATTGGTATATGGTTATTATACATAGTTCCTAATATTCATATTTCACTGTACAGTAGCACCACTGTTCCAGTGTGTGTTTGTGAAAAAGTTTGCAATAGGAAGCATGTTACATTTTCTCATTATGTAACTTGTCCTACTCTTTTCCTACACTTCTGCTGTGTGGCTTGAATCTTGCAGTTTTATTATATTGAATTTTTTTAAGATGTTTTGAATATTTGTCCTTCTCCTGCATGTTTACTGCCATTAGGTTTTGCCTAAATATTGTTGTCCTCAGTGTTATCTTTCCATAGCCAACCTGTTTCACAGGGACTCTATGCTCCTCTGCAATAGGCTGGACTAAGAAATCAAGGACTAAGAAATTTCAGCTTGGATGCTCTAAATATGCAGCTTACCAAATGCTTTTACTTTCAAGCATCCAAAGCTATTCTTCTCAAACCTCACTGTTTGAATGAAACACACTTCAATTTTTTTCATCTTCTTCTGCTTTGATCAGCTTAGATCTCAGTTTCAGCTGAGAACAGAAATAAATTCTGTAGCAGTAGGAGTATCTATAGCGTATCAAGAGTGAAGTAGTAAATTTAATGATGTTATCAAAATGCGAATACAGTAAACTAAAGAACTATCATCTCATTATAGAAAGACTCTGATACATTGCTATATTACTTATTCATTGTTCTTTATTTACAGTTATTTGGCTTGTTATTTGTGAAAGGTACTATGTATGTCTGTCCTTGGAACCATTAGAATATTTCCAATGTCTAATTTTCAATTACAATTAGTAATTTTAAAAAACACTGAGGTGTTTCCTTCCACTCAGAAAAACCATCTTGACTTCTTGTTTCTTTGATTTCGTTGCTGTCCATGTTTGTCTTATGCATTAGAGATTAGTGCTGACATCACATACTTAAAAAATAAATAAATAAATTAACAGTGACTATGATGCAGCGGGAGTGCTAATTAAAATACCAGGCAAGAATTCTTTTAACAAAACCTGTGAAGTTAAATTTTGACAGCTGCTTTATCCAGACTTGAGATTTCATACAAGACAAGTTTCAGGGTGTTTTTCGTTTACCAGAGGCTCTGAGGCCATTGTTTTTACTATTTAAGAACTGTTAAACTCTCTTATGCAAAGTGGTATGGCAAGTAAATCTATTGCAACTAAAAGGAATAAAGCATAAATGCAAGTGAAGTAACAAGCAAACCAGACCCATCATTGTAGTTTTATTCCCTTTACTATTTTCAGATACAAGAAGAGGCCAGAGCTAACAAATAGGCAAACAATTTAAGAGCATTTTCTGATTTAGACTCTCTTCCCTTCAGAAACTTATCCATCCACCCAAATAAAGATTGAAATGTCTCTGTTTTAATCACTCTGTTAAGTTATCCTATTAAACACATCTGACGCTTTGTCTTGATTTATGTTTCTGTGGTGAAGCTGAGAATCAATTTGGACATCCCCAGTCAAGTTTCCCTTGCATAACAAAAGAAGTTTCTAAATTGTTTGTGAGGAGTCTTTAAAAGCCTAGCCAATTAAGCAGAAAAATGACCAAAGTCGATCCAAATTAAGTTTATAACTACTGCTAATGTATATACATTTCTTATAAAAACTAGAGTGACTTTAGAGCAGGTGTATTACCAACTTGATTAACTTATGATATAAAATCAGTGATTAAGTCAAATGTGGGTTTCCCTAGAAAAACCTAGGAATCCACAGGTATGACTAAAACAGTCAATACCTTACAATACAGTAAAATCTCATACTGTTGTTGAATGTAATCTTTAAGATGTTTGCAAGCCTTCTAAACAACCACAATAGCATACATAACATCTTCGTATCACACAGAGAATGATAGAAATGCAAGCCTGTATATGATTACTTTGATTTACTCTTTAAATTATGTGAACTATAAAAGTGATTGTTAGCATGCATCAGCTTTGATCCCTCCCGAAACTTTCATAGACACTTGTTTTGCCTTCTTTCCATGTATTCCAGTTTCTGTTTTCCCCCTTCATTTCCATGATGAACAATTGTGTCCCAAAGCACGATTTGTGAAGATGGGCCAGTCAGTGTGCCAGCATTTCAGGATCTTCTTTGGTCCAATGTAATTGTTTGGGAATCCAGTACTGCTGAGATACAAAATGTGAAAGGCAAACTAAGGGGATCCTGTGTACCATGGAAAGGTCAAAGTATTTAACTGGCTCACGTCGATCAGAAATAAGTGATCCATAGATATAAAAGCAGACAGAACTTTCTGATCATTTCACCGAACCTCCAGTGTAACACAAGTTGTGATTCTTTACTGCAGTAATAGATTTGTTTTGAATGAAAACATATAATTCACCAAAATGTAAGTTCTTGACTTAAAGCCAGTGGTGAATTAAACAAATTAACTCCATAAATCAAGGGGTTGTTTTAATTACCTTGCCTGTTAAAAAAATGCTCTATTTCTAGTACAACGTCTCGTCCGGCTTTAGCTTGTCTATCCTCAGTTTCTCTGTTCTGTCACTTACTGTCAAGAGTTCTCTCTTCATGTGTGTTTCTGTAGACTAAAGTTCAGCTATACCTTGTCCTGTCCTTGAATTTTCTGAGAGGTAAGTAATAACTGAGAAAATTATTAAAATGAGGTTTTATCTGTTGTATTCTTATGAATTTTTAACATTTTTCATAATTTCACACATCAGAACCAGGCACAGGTATAGCAGTGATGCTCTCAGTGCTAGCTACAGAGATGATGCCCTCTAATGTCCCCTACAGCTACCTGAAGGTAGTTTGTAGGGAGGTGGTTGTTGGCCTCTTCTCCCAAGGGAATAATGACAGGACCAGAGGAAATGGTCTGAAGTTGTGGCAGGTTCAGATTAGATATTAGGATGAATTACTTCACTGAGAGGGTGGTCAGGCACTGAAACAGCCTGCCCAGGGAGGTGGTGGAGTCACCATCCCTGGAGGTATCTCAGAAACGTGTAGATGTGACACTTCAAGGTTTGGTCTAGTGGCTGAGATTGTTGGGTTGGGTGATTTGTTTTGTGGGGTTTGGTTGTTTGTGGAGGGTGTGTGGTGGGTTTGGAGGCTTATTTGTAGTTTTGTGTGTGTGTGTGTGCGCGCGCACGCGCGGTTGGACTCAACCTTAGAAGTCCCGTCCAACCATGAAGATTCTGTGACTCTGATTCTATGATGTGGTCTCTTACTTATGTTGAGATCCAGCAGTTCTGTTAGGCAGTTTAGCCACAATGCCTTCGATGAGGATTCCAGCTCAGCTAACCATACACCAAGAACTTCAGTCACTTCAAATTACTCCATCACTGAACAGAGTCCTTCCTCCTACATGTATGACCCTTACTTCTACAGGTATGACTTCATTTTTGCCTATTTTAAAATGTGTATTATGTATTTCATCTCAGCTGCATGACTGGGTCATGTGGCTTTGTCAGTGACTTTTACTTTTCATTTTTTTCCACTCCCTCAGATTTTATGCTTTCTTCCAGATCCAGAATAATCACTTTGAATAGCATAGGGCTAGGAGGTGATTACTGCAAGACCACCTTGAAAAACAGACATTTAATAATTCACTATAGGAAATTACATTTTGAAACAGATTATTTAAGTCCATCTAATGTTGGTCTCGGTGTTCTAATTTTGTATTCAAAATGTCAGTGCCATATCAAATGCCACACACAAATCTAGGTATGTTGCAACATTGCTATTACATTGTTCCAATAAATTTGTAATTTGTTAAAAATGTCAGATTTGTTTGATACAATCTAGTTACTATAAATCCTTGTTGCTTGGCAATAATTTGTTTGGTTTTTTTTTTCTTTTATCAATGAAGTACCATATTAACTATTTATTCTGTCCAGGAATGGTGTCAGGTTTATTTGCCTATAATTACCTAGATTACCACATATAAAGCTACCTCAAGCTATGACATAATGTAGCTCTGTTCCTGTAAAGCTCTCTGTTTTAAATCATCTCTAAATGTGGGTGGTTTTGTTTTGTTTTGCCATCAGTGCATTTTCTGAAAAAGAGCTAAGAGAAAGATCACTGAAAGCAGCACGTGTGGGACTTGTGAATAACCTACAGAGGTGCTGTGATTGTGTTATTGTAATTTTTTCTGTGCCTTTTAATTAATGTCCTTAATAGCAATTACATGTTAAAAACGCATATTTCAAAAACTTGATTAATGAAGACAGAAACAAGGCAGTTAAGTTTCCTTAGTATTTATAGATCTTTAATGTATTTTGGAGTTCTTTGCCCTGTAGTTACAAATCATTTCAGTTTTATATTTCTTCTCAATTACATCTTTAGCAAACCATAACTAGATTTTTTTAATTTTTTTTTTTTGCAGATACTTTTTAAGTAGCCTCACTGGAGTAGATAAATTTTTCTGTATAAAGAAATTGTTATTCCACTACTTAGTGCAGAAAAATCAATGATAGGGAAAAAACTGAATTACCAAGTACAATTAATTCTATACAAAGACAAAAAAAAGTTAAATTATTTATCTTGGAAAGAAAAGTTAAAGCTTTAAAAATTAAGACCTATATTTACTCAAAAATAAAATTAAAAAATGAGTCCTTATTCACTCTTTCCCAGTGCAGAAATATAGTATTTCCACAGTGCATTGGACACATTTTGTGGGCCACAAGTCGTGTCTGCATCAAAACCCACCGTTAGCAGAGACAAGTATGACTGAGAACAATTGAACAATTGGTTATTTATTAAATTATTCTTTTTCATTTTTCTGTTTCTTTAAGTAGCTTTTTTTTTTTTTTGGACAAAGACATTATTTGTAACACCATAAAAATCCTCAAACTGAGATGAAGCCAGGTCTTTGGATCTTTTTGTCAGTTTTCTCATCTTGCCAACAGAGTGAAGATTTACCAATAACTTTTGTGAGCTGGAATTACGTAGATGTTCTGGCAAACCTAGAGGAACTCGTGCATTTTTACTCTTTTTGGATGGTCTTGGGAAGTTTAGCTCATCTTTTGTATATTGCTACTGCCATTTCTATTCATATGTGAGGAAATGTCACAGTTTTGTAAAAGATCAAACAAAAT
Organism: Thinocorus orbignyianus; assembly: GCA_013400375.1. NCBI lineage: Eukaryota > Metazoa > Chordata > Aves > Ciconiiformes > Thinocoridae > Thinocorus > Thinocorus orbignyianus. The sequence goes on from VXBW01004781.1 coordinate 264,062, forward strand.
ATGCTGAAGATTATAGTGCTTTCTTCAAACAAATCCTCTGCCCTTTGATGTTCTTAAGTTGTTAACACTGCCTCTGAAAGAAAAAAATAAAATCCTTTGTTGCTCGTTATTTTTTTGCATCTGTCGTTCAGTTCCAGAAAACCTTATCTGAAAATGTAAGCATTAAGCATACTGTCAGAGAAATGTTTCTTTGGTTTGTTTTTTTTTTCCCCCTGTGGTTTATTCTGTCTTATATTAACAATTCCTTAGCATGATTGTGTTCAGCTACTAGGTTTTGCTAGTCTTTCAGAACTGACTTTTAAAAGTAAGCAGTTGTTTTGAACACAACTTCACACCTCTTTCAGTGATAGAGTTCATAGAAAAAAATCTTCAAATACTGCAATGCTTCATAATGTGATGAGAGGCAGCATCAGGTGAGTAGATGATTTGTCCTGTGGCAGGAATTAGTGAGAATTTTGACAGAACTCATGCCTTGCATTAACAAATTAACAGTTTTTCTTCAAATTTTGTGATGCCCCTGTATTCACCAAAAAAGGAGTTAGTGTTTTATGAGTGATCATTTTTATATCCTCCTTGAGACTCTCCTTATCAAGGGTTCAGTGTTATGGAAAGTGAGAAGAGTGCATTTTGTGTTGATTTGTCCACATCCTAGATCATTTACAGACTCTGTAATCATGTTGATTATGCCAAAAGGTAGATAGTAGTCACAAGCCAAAACTGAATGTAAACAACCTGTAATATTTTTAAGTTGTTTTTCAGACATTTCGAAGAGTAAAATATATTGATGATGCACTGCAGCAAGGAATGCACTTTGTATCCATGCCATGCTGGCTGTTGTAAAGACTTAATGTTGCATGTTTATAACACATGCTTGTTTTGTCATGATACAGTGTTCTTTTCCAGTTGTTGTGATGTTCAAAACAACCACAGGGAGATTCTTTTTGGTACATAATTAAATTCATGGTACATAATTAAAATGCAGAACTCTTTAATATATTGAGGAAGCTACAATAGGTTCAAAGGGTGACAAAGTAATGAAAGAAAAATCCACTGAGAAAAATAAAACATGAAAGTACTCTTTCTATTTCTGGAAGTCACTGAGCCACAAATTGTTGGAGCTTGGGAATGTACTCTAGATTGTTTAGTTTGTTTTTTAACATGCATTCTAGGTGTCTGCCGTTCAATTCCTATCAAAGAAAAGATAATTGGGCTAGAGAGGCCACTCTATGGTCTAGTGTGACCATTCCCAAAATAACCAGATGTTACCAGAATAGAGTTCTTCGAGAAGCCAGATACTATGACTGAGATATAAATATGAGCAATATATTTGTCACACAAGACTCCATTTTTCTTGTTTACTTTCTCTCTCTGTGTATATATGTACACTTTTTTAAGTCTTAGTTATACCTAACATGAATACTAAAGGGAAGGGAACTCCAAACTCAGTATACTGCATTCTTATGCTAGGGAGGAAAGTGGGAAGAAGGTGTGTGCATATGTTATGGCCAAAATATAGTCCTAGTAGTAAGAGCAGCGTTACTCTTTATGTTGTATGTTGATCCACAAGTCATTTCTGCATATTATTTTGAGGGGATTATACTTTTTGCGCATTTGATTTGTTAGTTCTAGAAAGCTTGCAGACATTCAGGGACCTAAACAAATCGGGAAGCAATAATTGAAAACTATGAATGAAGTGGTATTAAAGTAATTCAGAAAAACATACTCAAGAAGATACAGTAGAATTCGCTCCAAACCCTAGTGTTGTGGTTACTCTGTCACTTGTTTCACAAATCGGACCCACTTTTTTTTTTAAATACAGCTTGTTTTATACATATTTTTGTGTGTTTTCAGGGATAACTTCTTGTAATTCAATGAATTTCAGTAACAGTTTCGCTGAATCTTTTGTTGCTCACTGCACATAACACATAAACAATATGCTACTGTCTGCAGCTGTTGCAAATTCATTACTGATGATTGAAACCTTGTATTTCCACTCAAGCATGCAACATGTTCTCACAGTCATCTATCAGCAATCAAACCAGATGAAGGTGATTTTGTTAAGCTGCAGTTTGATTATATGGGAATCTCTCCTGAAAAGTTAGGCAGTGTTTATATGGAAGAGCACAATTTCCTCATTCACATCTGGCAAGTACTGTTATTGAGCATTTAATAACTGTCATTTTGCAAGCAAACATGCTACGTGTTATATTGTAGTAGATCTAAAAGCTGCTATGACATTTACCTTGGCATAAAATATGTTTCCCGCCTATGGTTTCCATGCTTGATGTTCTGGTCTGAAATTCTAAAATGTGAAGGTATTAGGTTTTGATTAGCGATTATTTACTCTATTTTTGGTCTAGGTATTCTAAGAGATCATGCCTGTAACTGATTTAGGATCAGTTTATAAACTCTTTAATTTGTGTCTTCTCCTTCTGGGCATGCAACTTATGAAATAAATTCATTTTTTACAGATCAGAACTAAATTTAAAATAAGCAAGCACTGTTTATGGAATATGGTGATGTGAGGTAATGTAGTCAGTGGCATCATCTGCGAGCTTCTCTCACCAGGGGCTGCAAGATAATTCATGTTGGAAATACTGCAGTAAATCATGGACTTGGTCTCTTATGGTTCATGCTAATGTGGTGAGGAGCTCTTGTCAGAAACTCCTGTCAGGAATGCCCGGACTGTCATGTAGCGCAGCTATATGGGACCAGGCAGACATAGTTGTCTTTGGTATAAAATGTGTATTTCTGACTCAGAGAAGCCAGGTATAAGCAAAGCTACAGTTGTTTAGGGTCTAGAAAGTTTAAATTGGAATAATGATTGTCTTTCTGATTCTGTTTTCTGCCTTAGTGACCCTACATAGGAAAATACTTAAAGTATATATTCAGTTTTAAATGTAGGAATAGTCTGCTGAAGTGCCTTCACCAATGGGACATCAATTTGAATGAATATTTATTAACTGCTTAAATACATAAAAATGGCTTAGTGAAGCTCTTACATTTTCATCACGAATACTTAATATTTTGACCTGTTTGCTGGGAGGGCACTTGGAAGTCAAGTATTTTCCTTGTTTCAGCACAATGGATGATTGGAAATGTAGTTAAGAGACCCCCACTTGTTTACAGCATGTTATCCACAGGCTGGTTTTGACACTATGTATTGCAATAGTTCTTTCAAATCTTCGTGGAATCTCATGTCTCTGAGTAATACACTTCCAGATCAGTTGTATAGTATAATCATAGCAGCTTTTTGGGACTTCAGTAAATGTTTGGGATATTCTGAAATCAAATGTTTGAGTTTTCCACTGTGGCACTTTAGTGTATGTGGGCAAAATAACTGTGGTAAAAGCTACAAGTGCTTAAACTGCCATCTGGAGAGAAGGAGTGTTTTAGCGAAACGCAGTCTTCATCCTTCTGATGCATAAAGCTGTCTCACTCCTGCTATCCACTGTTGCGACATCAGAACCAACACAGGAGTATTAAAGTTGCATCGGTGGGTTTTGTTGTCTTCTGCCTTAAAGAAAAGCAATGTGCTTCTGGTGCCAGTGTAGTGAGAAGTTATTTCTTTGTAGTTACTGAACGCCACTATTATGGTGCCATTAGGAGAAGCTGCATATCTCATTCTTTTCAAACCCCAATATCAGCTCCATACAAATTCAAGGTTGTAAAGGGGGATAAAATAAAAAAAATTCACTGTGGAGATATCTATTACAGATGCTGTGACTTTTATGTGTCTTCAAGGTAGAATCCACAAACAGATTGATTTCTGGAAGCTGTATCTTAAACACTGGTAGGCAATAGTGCATTGCTTGCAGGATTACTAACCTGTCAATAAGGATTTGCTGTGATAACTTATTTCTTGTAATTCACAATTTCTGCTGGAGCATTTGTATAGCTGGAATTCTGTGAGAATCTCCTTCAACTCATTTTTCTAGCTGAGAGAAATCTGACCTAAAAAAATTGTGCCGTTTAAAATTCACGATATTTAGTTTTCTTAGTATCTGTAAAAGCTGTAACTTGTCTTTGTGTATAAATTTCTATATATCTTTCAAAGTATACGTAGAAGGAAATGAGGAAGCTGGTGGATTTGCTTACGGAGGCACTTTCCGTAATTTATTAGCAGTCCTGGTGAACTGGGGAGGTCAGAGTTGACCAAAGGTAAAGCAAAGAAGATACCCATCCACAAGAAGGGCTGGAAGGATGATCAGGGGAACTACAGGGCTGTCAGTCTGGCCTTAGTGCCTAGGAAGGTTATGGGAAAGATCACTCTGGGTGCTATTATGCAGCGCATAAAGGACAACCTGTGATCAGGCCTAGTCAGTGTGGATCCATGAAAGGCAGATCCTGCTTGACAAACCTGATCTCCTTCTGTGATAAGGTGACCCACTTAGTGGATGAGGGAAGAGCTGTACGTGTTGTTTTCTAGACTTTAATAAAGCCTTTCACACCCTTTCCCACAGCATTTTCCTGGAGATACTAGCTTCTTGTGGCTTGGAGGGATATATGCTTTGTGGGGTAAAAAAATGAATGGATGATTGGGCCCAGGAATGATGAAGGGAAGTAAATCCAGTCGATGGCTGGTTCTCTTTAATATATTAATCAACAATCTGGACAAGGAGAATTAAGTGCACCTTCAGTTGCAGATAACACCAAGCTGGGCAGGAGTGCTTCACTTCAGTGAAGAAAGGCTCTACAGAGGGATCTGGACAGGCTGGATTGATGGGCTGAGGCCAATGGTATGATGTTGAACAGGGCCAAATGCTGGGTCCTGCACTTGAGTCACAGCAACTCCATGCAGTGCTACAGGCTTGAAGAAGTGGCTGAATAGCTGCCTGGCACAAAAGGACCAGGAGGTGTTGGTCAGAAGCTGGCTAAATGTAAGCTAGCAGTGTGCCAATGTGGCCAAGAAGGCCAACAGCATCTTGGTTTGTATCAGGTATCGTGTGGCCAGCAGGACTCAGGTAATCATCCTCCTGTATTCAGCACTGGTGAGACCCCCTCATTGAGTACTGTGTCCAGTTTGGGGCTCCTCTCTACAAGGAAGACATTGAAGTGCTGGAGTGTGTCCAGAGAAGGGCAACAAAGCTGGTGAGGCATCTAGAGCACAAGTCTTTTGAGGTGCGACTGAGAGAACTGGGGTTGTTTAGTCTGGAGGAGGATGAGGGGGGGAGACCTTTTCTCTCTCTTACAGCTACCTGAAAGGAGGTTGTAGTGAGATGGGGGTTGGTCTCTTCTCTGAAGGAGCAGGAGATAGGACAAGGGGAAAGGGCCTCAAGTTGCACCAAGATCAGTGGTCCTAAGCCAGGAGGCTTAGGAACCTTTCTCTGGAAGGGTTGTCAAGCACTGGAACAGGCTGCAAGGAGAAGTGGTGGAATTGCCATCCCTGGAGGTATTTAAAAGATGGGTAGATGTTGTTTAGTGGTGGTTTTGTCAGGGTTAGGCTAACAGTTGACCTCTGATCTGAAAGGTCCCTTCCAATCTAAAAAAATTCTCATAGAATCGTAGAATGGTTAGAGTTGGAAGGGACCTTAAAGATCCTTTATTTCCAATCCATCTGCTATGAGCAGGGACACTTCCCACTCAACCAGGTTGCTCAAAACCTGGCCTTAAAGAACCATACTGGAAAACATTGTGTCTGTATTACCATCCCCCTGCCCCAAGAAAAGAACTAAAAAACATCCCCTTTCCCTCTCCTGCACAGAAGATACCATCAAAACCAAGTAGCAAAAGTTGGAAGAATGTTAGAACCTTCTAAAAACAAATAACCCACATGTATTAGTGTAAATACTTGCCACTACCTTTACAGTAGCACTGTTTTCCATATTACCACGTATGTTTTAGTTTTATTTTAAAGACTGTAAAATACCATGTGTGTCAGAGTTCTTATTGAATAAATTTAACTAGTGTTTAGGAACATGCTTATTCAGGGCCTGTTTCTCAGTTTGCTATTTAGAAAGCTCCTGCGATTGGGAAAGGCTTAGAATAAACAGTGTGGGTTACCTAGGAGATGGCATACTGTAGCAAAATGATTCTCTTAGGAAAAAAAAAAACAAACAACAACTCATTCTTGCATGAAGTAGTGTTCTATGTTCATTTGTTAACTTACTTTTCATATTGTAGAGAATACCAGCCTAATCTTAGCAACTTTAGGATGGACTTGTTACCTGCCCAGGTTTGGAGCAGGGAATTTCGGAGTGTCTCTCTGGAATTTGAATTAGAGCCAATGCAAGTCCCTGAATGTACAAGAGTGACACAGCTGAAACTCTTTCGATTTCATGAAAAAATTTGTGTGTTATTAGTGGTACCTTACCATAAACAGGGAGAACATAAATTTGTGTATGTTCCTCAAGAACAAGCAAGTTGCACGTTGGAAAAACTTGTAGCATTACTGATCTGCCAGCCTTCAACGAGGAAGACTCCCAACCTGCATCTTGTTCCTGGCTCTGCTTCTTGATAACAGTCAGTGTAAGGATCTGAACCAACGTAGGTTAGAGGGAGTTTCGCTTTCTCTAGAATTAATTTCCATCAAGGGCTGCTGTTTCATAGAAGTAAAATAGGCTATTTAATCTAGTCTGTAGAGGAAAGGATGCTTTACCTGCAATGTGCTGCAGAAGGGCACCACCAGCAGCATTTGGCCTGTGACTGATGGTAGTTACGGTTTCTGTGCAACAGTACACAGGGGACCTTAGCTTTAGAAAGTGGGCATGTGGTTTTGGAGGTTCTTTTGCAGATGGTAATCTTGAGTGTAAGAGAGATATTGAAATAAAATGTCAAATGGAGAATGTAGCCTTGTGTGGAAGCTATTTCGACAGCTAGAAACCTACTTAGTAGAATCAGTGAGCAGAAAGTGTTTTGTGTCACAGAAGTATAGAAGAGTTCTGCCCATAATGGCTTGCCTGGTCAGAAGACCAGAGGAAATCAGTCCAGTGTTGCTGGTAAAAGCCTTCATTCTTGAAGGCTGAGTGGCACAGCGTGGCTTATCTGCAGCTGCTAAGTCTTCTCAGTCTTAAAGACAGGGATGTAAACCGCATAAGAACAACTGTGCTTGGGTGTGCCAGCTCTTGAACTCTGCTTGTCAAGGCCTTGCTAACACTGCAGTTGTATGAATGATTGTTTTCAGCTACACAGAAATGATCTTGTGTATTCTTTAACAGTAAACAATTTGCTAGTGTGGATGTAGCCTTATTCTCCTTGAATACCATTTTTTAAGTTAGGAAAAAAACATTTTTTTCTGCCTTTTTTTTTTTAACAATGAAGGCAGTGTAAACAGACTTAGGTTTGCTGGAAAAACCTAATTAAATCACTTTAGTGACAACAGTTTATCAAGACACCATCAGCGTTGTATTAAAGCCATGCAAATAGCCATCTATACTAGATAATATGTCAATGTATTAAATTGTGTCAAAGGAAAAATGTCAAAATCTTTCTGTTTTTAATAAGAGAAAATACCTTTTGAAATCAAATACTGTGCTGTCAGCTACTGATAAGTGTTGGCTGTTTCTGTATGCGTGTATACACTGGTATGCATGTGAAATGAGTTTGTGTGAAATGCTTATTTGCTGCATTTTTCAGATACTTTTTTTTTAATGCTAGAAAATATAGGTAAAAGTGTAACGCAAACAGATTTCTTTTATTCTCTAACAAGTTTATAGAGAAGATAATGGATTTCCCACTGTGACTTACGTTTTCTAGCTCATGTTGCATATACCTCATCTGTGTGTATTATATATTAAATATATATTTTAAAAAGAAAACAAAAGAGAACATTAAATACCAGAGAACAAACTCAGTTTACTGCTAAGATTTCAGAGTTTTGCAGCACAGGATTAGCCAAAGAGAAGAGGTTTCGGTGTTTGGTTTTTGGTTGTTGGTTTTTTTTTTTTTTGTGGTTTTGTTTGACTCCTCTTTTATTGCACCCCTCTGTAACTTTCAAGAACATCTAGCAACCTGTAAGAACCTCTGGGGGAAGTTTTTGCAAGCCTTTACCATATAATGCCATTTTATTAGGTAGTTGTATTTTCAATTCCATAAGAACCCTTTATACATTTTTTTTCTAATGTACGAGATGTGCAAAACAACACACACTTGTATTTCAGAAGTTTGAACTAATGCATTTATGTATTGAAAATTATAAAAGGGTTTTGAGGTGTTTCTACTAGACATTATAGTTCGAATCTTGTTTCTTATAACATTATCTAAAATGCTTATCTCACTAAAGAAATGTCTTCATCTCATTTCAGAGAAGTGGAAGAAACAATTGTAATGTTCCTTCTATAAGGAGTTATGTGCAGATTATACTTAACTGAAACCAATAAAATGAACTAAACATATACATAGTCCTCTTCCCTCGTTGGATCACGGCAATATGAATGAACTACTTGCTTTTGTCTATTCATGTGACTATATTTGACATAATTACTGCTTTTCTACTTAGAATATATTCTGGGCATCACGCAAGGTATTTTGGTTGCTTTTTGTTTTAAGAAAGCTTAAGTTTGTGTGATGCAGCACTAATATCCCATCTGACTACTCAGTCCACGTAGAAGTAAAAGGTCCTAACCAGAGGTTCGGGAGACCTAGACCTAAACAAACCCATCTAAATTTACTCCCAATCCCATCAACTCTGGCAACTGGACAAACTTGAAAAATAATTATTGGGGAAAATTTTGCAGAATTTCTCCAAACCTTTGGGTTTATTGCAGGTTAAGTGTTACTTCTGTGTATATAGGTGGGACACAAGACTGGGTCTTCAGCACCTTTGTAGAAAGGAGCATATTAGGGGCAGAAACCCCAATAATTCAGTAGAACTCGACTTAAGGACACCGCAACTATAGCTGTGCTAACAGAATGCAGTTGTGGCAAATAACATACTTCAAAAGAAAAGCAACGAGCTGGAGGGTGGGAAATAACCTTCCAAAAACCCATTGCCAGCTCAATGAATATTCAGGAGGTGCCAAATGTTCATTAATACATTTTTTGAGTTTTCAGAGCAAGAGGCAAGCATGTCTTGTACACAGGGAGAGAATAACACTTCTGCCACTTCCGCCCTTTCTTTCTCTTGCTGTTCCCAGCATAACTGGGCAGTGTCTTGGCTGATTTGTTTGCATTCATATCCTGATCTATGGCTACCACTGGAAAGATGGCAGAACAAACTGTCCAATTTTTCAAAGCTGAGATGCAGAGATGAGGCAAAGAGCCGCTCCTGTGGTATTACAGCCTAATTCTGTCTGCCCACTGTCCTCACATAAATACTGATGCTCCCCCTGAGGCAGCCTTAGTGCTAAATGAAAGGTGTCTTAGTACAGCCTTTCAGCTATCTTACAGACTTGTAGATCATTGATATGGTTCATGGATGAATGTGAGGCTTTAGGACATTGGTGATATTAGCTGAAGGCTGAAAACCTAAAACCAAAAATAACAGTCATTTTTTAAAATGGCTGTTGGGTTAAAATAATCTTTTTTTTTTTTTTCTAAGCTTTGAACCTGACCAGTTCCTTTGATATCAGGGATGAAAAAAGTTCAAGTGTTTCAGTTGTAATAGGAGCAGATGGATGGAATCTACTGCGTATATTGCAGAAACACAGTGGTATTTATGGACTAGACAATGGAACTGCTTGTGTCATATAGCATGCTCATGAAAGGTAACAGCTAGTTAAATAAATGATGTAGTTTTCTTAGATATTTGTGACTTGTTAACTCTGCAGGCTTTTCTGTGAAGCTCAAAATGAAATTTTTTGGGAGACCTTACACCGTAATTTCACTTGTGCAATATTTACAACTCAAGCATGGGAGTCCTTTTACTTAACAATTTAGATTTATACTGTAGACATTTTGAATTCTTTATCACCAGCTTTACCCCAAGTGCTTGTTAGCATGGCTAGAAAAGAAACAAATCACTCAAACCTGTAATTGCATAAGTGTCACAGCCTGAGGATCTGATATCATATAGTGTTCGAGATTCTTCCCTCCTTGAGCCCTTTCTGTGGCTTACTTTCGCATAAAAATTCAAATCTGATTGCCAGAGGAAATTAAGCTCAAAGTAAAGGATTGATTCTCTACAGGAAACACTTGATAACAAATTTAAACAGTTGGATTCTACTTTAAAAGAGGCTTATGGGAAAGTTTAAGTCTTAGAAATCAGCGCTGAAGTTCAGGATATGATGATTGTAAGTAGCTGCTCTGAAACCTAGACTTTGCTGCGGCTCAAGTAATATGAAGAAACTTTTCCAGAATATGCTACTTCATTCATCCTGAAAACTGGTGAACAAATTCAGCAGAACAATTTGGGTTGGGCTCCAGGGGCTGGGGTAGCTAATTAAATACTAAATTTATAATATAATAAAAAGTAATATGTATAGTTAAAATTAATTTATTAACCAAGACAACTGTAGTCTTGGTTCAGCCCATGAATTAGTGTTGATCAGAGATCATATTTCTAGATGAAGCATGGATGAAAACAGTTTGGAACAGAGAGGGGATGGGGAGAGCTTGCGCTCTTTCAGGGCTAAGAAGGTGTAAACCTTTCATGTTATTTTATATGAAAGCATAGCCAATCTCATTGAAAAGTTGTTTGCTTTCAACTATCTTACTGTATTTTTATATACCATGGACGCTACAGTACCTGAGACGTTATTTATGTATTTCTGGTGACTGACTAAATATCTGTAGGGCCTTTGATTCCACTACAAGGGGACATTCAAGGCAAAGATCCATTTTATAGGGAAACACGATGCCCTACAGCCTTCATTTCTTTGCCTATACTGTGAGAAAGTGGGTGATAGAAGATCTGGATCATGCTGGAGTCCTGTTCAGTCTGTCTGCATCATGGAAATAATGCTACTCGAAGGAATGACAGCAGAATTAGTGACGGGATTGTCTGAGCCTGAGCCACCACTTCCAGAGAAAGGAAGTGAGTATGGTGTGCGGCTGCCTTTAGACAAGTAAAGAAAATGAGAAATGCTGCTGTTAAAAATTATAAAAGTCACTTTCACAGAGACTGCTTTCCTGGGTGGTTGAAATAGTATTGTCTGGGCAACAGCAGCAGCTCAGGGATACCCAAGACATTTGTGCTCCGTGTCTTCTCTAGTGGACAAGGAGATAATAATACATGATAGGTACTGCATTTCTTGTTGCTTTTCTTACACACAAAAGTCCTATGAAACTATAGTTGCACCTTATTTCCAGAGGCCAGATGTTATTATACCCTTGTATAGTTAATAATCCGTTATGCCAGTGATTTGAGTCTTCATTATATCCATCTCCTCTTTTTTAATGTTATACAGATTTTTAACTGAAAAGTAATAACTGGTTGGGTGTTTTGGTTGGTATTTTTGGGGGGTGTGTATGTTTGGGTTTTTGTTTTTGTTTTTTTTGTAGTACAGACAATAGATACGCAAGCTGTAGGCATCATGGTACAAAAGCAACCTTATTGGTATAAATCACTGAAAATCACAAACGAATAAGTGGTGGCTCCCTCAGAAATGGATAGTAGGGTCTTTTCAGTCATTAATAATCTTATTTATATTGTGTTAGATGGCTGATTATAATTGAATGGTAACTATAGCTTGCCTGTTATAAATTTTTGAATAATCTCTCTGTTCTTCCAGTGAATTCTGGAAAAACAGAAGAGAAATATTGTCCATTGGCAAGGGGAATATATACTTAAAGGAATGAGTGTTTACTGTTTGTGGGTTTTGGGTTTGGAGGTTTTTTATAAGAATGTGGATAAAAGTGGGACCTAGGTGTTATGAAAATAAAGGCTGTGCTATTTTGTAGCCCTTGAAAATGTCTCATAAAAAACGTTTATGATTAATTTTTAGATAATTTTTTTCATATGCCTAAAGCTTTGATTTGAGTGGTTCGGTCAGGACTAAATAACTAGATCTTATGAAGAGTTATGAATAAAGTGTACATTTCCTATCCTATAATCCTACTACACTCAAAATGCTTTCATTTTCTAGGCTACTGTTCATATAATTGATATATGACAAATTGGCTTTGGCAAGAGATAATAAAAAGACTGAATAAAGATCTGGTGAATGTGTTTGATTGACACAAGTGGAACTGTATGTTTTTCTTATATGAGCTTACTTAAAGTTGACCAAGAGTAGAGAGGAGATATTCTAAAGATGTATCGATGCTTTTTTTTTTTTCTCTGAAATGTCAGTCTTTTAGTCAGTTAGATATAGTTTGCCACCGTTACTGCTGAACAGAAAAAGTTTGGAAAAATGCAGAAGAGTAACATTTCAGCGCCAAACCGATGCTCCTCTCAAAAATCTAATAATAATTTTAAAAGTTAACTTCCTCTCTCCCCCGTCCTTCACACAGGTCAAAGCTGATGTATTCATTGAGACCAAGCACACTCTGACAGCCTCAGTGAAGAGCCAGTAAAGGATACTCCTCCTAAAGAGCTTTTATTGTGAATAACAGATCTTCCTTCTTAGCCAGAGGCAGTTTGAGAAGGGCAATGGGGTTCAGTCAGAACATCGATATTAGAGAGATGGTCATATTACTTCAACATTTTTATGCTGCTTTTGTCTCTTGACAAATTAAATAAATATGTATTTATAGACATTGAAATGTAATATATCAGCAATTTATTGTCATTCTTCTGATCAAAAGATATTGCGACTTATCTTTGAGGTCATCTTAATTATGAGCAGTATATTAACAAGGCTTACTATGTAATATTTGATCTCTCCTGGGATATCGGTTTTCCTCCTCGCATCCCATAAAGGCATTTCTTTTAAAGCTCACACTTCTGACACTGTGAGCTGCAATGCTGTCCTCCTGCTGCGTGTTCTACTGCAGAGATTGTGTGCATTTGAAAGTGTAAAGGTTAGGAAATATTTGTAGAGAAGTATATAAAACATTCTGGTATTGGTGGTATCCTTTAATTTCCACTCTTGATGATTATTCTGATTCTGTTCTGAATATGTAGGTTTGACATCAGGTGTTGCATTTTTCACAAAATCTTCTCTTTCAACTAGAAAAAATAGTTCAATATTTTTATTTTTTTTATGGCAAGGTCATAGAACCATATGTTTAGGTGGAAGGGACCTTTAAGATTATCTAGTCTAACCATCAACCTAACACTGATAGAAAACAAGAACCCATCACTTAACTATGATACTGAGAACTGTGTCAGCATGTCTCTTGAATACCTCCATGGATGATGTTCAACCACTTCCCTAGGCAGCCCATTCCAATGCTCAATAACCCTTTCAGTGTAGAATGTTTTCCTGATACCCAATCTGAACCTCTCTTGGTGCAACTTGAGGCCATTTCTTCTTGTCCTATCGCCTGTGACTTGGGAGAAGAAACACAAATCCTTCAAATGCACTGTCACTTAATAACCTTGAATATTGTCCTGCTTAATCCTGATAGAGAATTAAAATCACACAATTATTCTACTTCTTGTAGAGATTGATTTCTGTATTTCTATAACATTGGAACAGTTCTTAAGTAGTTCCATGCTGCAGCTTGCAAGTTAGTCTAAGACTAAATACTAAAAATCCTTTCCCTCAGAATGAGTTATGTTTCTCCGCAACGACTGAGGAAGCTGGATTTACTGGTTGTATGCTCAGGAGGGTGATCTAGCTAGCTGTGCCCGAGGGGCAGCTGCACTGCCTGGCTTGGAGAAGTCAACTGCCCTTTAGATGAGTGTTTACAGTATTGATTCTGAAATCAAGCACGGAGTTTGAGTCACAGCATATCCACATAGAGGAGGTTTGATTTTGATTGGGACCTCAAGTAGGAAAGAAATATTCTTGAGGCTAAGACAATGATGGGCAGACATGAGGGCTGCTGCCAGCACAGTGCAGGCAGGCCAGGCCCCAATGAGAGGCTGAGGGCTCTCCATCAGTGTCTGGCCAGCGGGTTTGCATCTGGCTGCTTGGTGGGGGCCTTTCTGGTGTCTGTGAGGTCGGCTGCCATGTCGGGGGAGCGGAGGGCTAGGCGTCTGGGCTGTGGCTCTATGAAGAATCCAGCCAGGTTAGCCTGCCTCTGCACTGATAGCTTTCACCGGGTGTTTGGCCTGACCCGAAGTCCATTGAGGGCTATGAAGATGATCAAGGCAATGGAGCTTCTCTTATGAGAAAAGACTGAGAGACCTGTGTCTCTTTGGCCTATAGAAGACTGAGAGGGGACCTCATCAATGCCTATGAGTATCTACAGGACAGGTGTCCAGAGGATTGGGCCAGACTCTTTTCAGTGGTGCCTGGTGACAGGACAATGGACACAAGCTGGAACACAGAAAATTCCATCTCAACATGAGGAAAAACTTCTTTGCTTTAAGGGTGATGGAGGACTGGAAAAGGCTGCTCAAAGAGGTTGTCAAGTATCCTTCTCTGGAGATATTCCAAACCTGCCTGGATGCATTCCTGTCCAACCTGCCTCTCCTGCTTTGACAGGGGAGTTGGGCTTCGTGATCTCAGAATATTCCCTCCAACCCTGACCAGGCTGTGATTCTGTGAATGAAGATCACTGTAAAAGTAGTGCTGATGACAGAAGTAGAACGTAAGTTTAGTTTCTCAGCTACAAGTGTCACAATAACAGTTCCAGATGAACTCCAAACATAGGAGAAACAGAAGACTTTGTCTGAAATTTAGGTAGTTGTAAGAATGCTTTTGTTTTATTTGGTTTTTGACTCAACTCAATTCTGATTCTAATTTTTGGAATACGTTTAATAATTTTCTTTCTCTGATGTTAACAGTTGTTTAGGTTTCAGAGTCATTTGTAAAAACAAACCATGCAGAGTAGCTATCACCAAATAATTCATACTACTTGATGCTCACAATGCTTAATACTTTCTTGATTCTTAGTAGTACGTGGTGACCTTCACAGGGGAATTGGGAAGTTAGTGCTTGCTACTATTTTGAGGAAGATGTCTTTCAGTAACCAGACCTAGTGAAAATACTGTTGACTCACAGAAGAAAGTGAAGCAGTCTTACGTATACAGCTTATTCATCAGTCTGTCACAAAATCATTCAAGACTTCATTGCTGTAATGTCTAAGAATTATTTTTGGGCAGTACAGCCTTCCTCTTACCGATTAGTCCAGTGTAACTCAAACAGCCTTTCTAATGCTTTTTACTTATTTAACTTTAAATGCTGGGCCTCTTCCACACTGTGATATTTTGCAGATACTTATTTTTTCAACAGAGATGTTCCTTTGGCCTGGAAAGCCACTGTTTGCAGTTCTTCTGGGATGTGGGAACCTTAAGTATGTCTGCTCAGAGTTGAACGCAGTCTTTCCCAGAACATCCCAGAAGAAGTATTTGATTCCACAGCTGTTCCAAAGTGAGTTTCTTTCAATCCGTCCTCAGACCCACCGCACACCTACTTAATTTTTCAATTGGAAAAGGGAATGAAGCATTATCACAGGAGTATGCCACAGCGATGTTGATGTTTTCTCTCATTCAGATAAATAATTATGGTGATAAAGACGAAAGGACATTTAAGAATGCTGATAATTTGAAAAATAAGAAACTATGCCTTCAGTGGCTGTAATGCATGTTACTAAATGGCTTTGCCTGTCAGTCCTAAATAAATAGATCTATAATTCAGAGTAAAAATACCATAGGACCCCCACCTTGTTCTGTAGCTTTTAATAAATTTTAAGAAATTCAAAGGCTGTGTTTCCTTGGGGTTTTTAACTGATTTACATAGCAGTGAATAAGAAACAGGGTTAGGAACCCGTATTTGCATGTTTATATGTTGTATTCAGCTGATGTGGAGGCTATCTTGGTACTTGTTAGCAAAGAGCAGTGTTTTTTGTGACAGTCTAGTAAGCTGGGCTGGAGAACATGTATAAAAAGGGTAAGTTTTTTCTCGACCTGACTCACCTTATTCTGTTTCAGATTCTGTCTTCTCATTGATGATTTGTTTTTTACATACTTTGATTACTTGACCATGTAGAAGACAGTTTGCTTTTCAGTTAGGCATACACAAACTCCTGCTTTGTTTGAAAAGATGCAATTTAGAGCAGGGTGCTTTCCCCCCTCCCCCCCCGCCATAAGATATCAAACAAGATTTATTTTTTTTTTTTAATAAATTTGAGCATTTTCTTCTTGACTTTCGTAAAAAGTAGCTAACACTGACCATGTATCTCTGAACCTTTTAATCTGCCTTGTGGTTGTTATGATGTTGTATGACACAAAAGCGGTATCAGGAGTGAAGAATATGACAAAGTATGTTAGAGCAATACCTGCTCCCTTCTCTGAATAACAATCTATCAGATACGCTGCCAAAAGGAAGATATTTGTAGTGTTAAATAGAATGTTCACAATTTCATGGGACCTATGCCTTTGGGCAAGAAAATGATCTACAGATATTCACTGCAGTAGAAGGTGACCATAAACTACTCTCTTTCAGGACTAAGAAAAGCACTAAATATTGTCTTGGTTTTTTTCACAGTAATTTCTCGACTGACTTAGTTGTTACTGAATAGGAATACTTAAAAAAAACCCAAACACTTAATCAGAAACTTTTGTACTAAGTGAGAACACTGGTGCAGAATGGAGTGGTTTCTGGCATTTTAGTGTATTTTAGAAGTGGTCAAATAGCTATGGAGACTGCATAATTTTTTGCCCATCTTTTTATCTTATTCTGTAAAGGTTTTTTTTATTATAAGACTAAAATTCTGAAAGAATTGTCCCATACAGTATGAGAATTTAAGTAGAGAGAGACCTGGATTCTGTTTAGCCTATAGAAAAAACTGAGGGGGGGACCTCATCAATGCTTATAAACATCTAAAGGGCGGGTGTCAACAGAAAGTAGTCAGGCTCTTCTCAGTGTTGCTTGGTGGCAGGACAAGGGGTGATGGGAGCAAGCTAGAACACAGAAAATTCCATCTCAACATGAGGAAAAACTTCTTTACTTGAGGATGCCAGAGCACTGGAAGAGGTTGGCCAGAGAGGCTGTGGAGTCTCCTTCTCTGGAGATATTCTAAACCTGCCTGGATGCATTCCTGTCCAGCCCACTCTGGATGATCCTACTTTGGCAGGATGTTGGACTAGATGATCTCTGAAGTTCCCTTCCAACCCCTATAATTCTCTGATTTTTGGATTTTGGTGTTAACATTAAGAAGTAACAACTGCTCTGTAAGTGTGAGAGTCCGAGGCAAAATTAGAGGGTTGGTCCTAAATTTACTGGCTCTGTAGTGTCTACACTTGTTTGGAGACCAACCTCAGAACATACAATGTTTTGGATTAAATAATCCAGCAGGTTTTCCTCTTTAGGCTATCATATGCTGAGTGAAAGAGTAAATAAAAGAATAGCTTCGTTTGTATGCCTCCTGACATGGAAGGCTGGAGAATGGGAAGTGACTAAGTTTTTCCTACTTTTATTTTACTCTCAGCAATTTCATTGCTGGAAACAGTTGAGAAACAGCTTGTGATAATGAATTATCTTTCTTCATCTCTTCATACGTATATGCACTGGCATCAAAGGATTGTGCTTACATCACGAGAAATATGTTCAGTCTCTGGGAATCTGGTAGGTGCCCTCTGCTAACCCATTCCAATCCCAGGAGAGAACTGGCCCTGGGAGCTTGCATTGTAGCACTGATGCCTCAGGCCTGCAGAAGTAGTCTGTTGCACTGGTTTTACAGAACTATGCATTTTGTGAGTTGATACCTTTTGTTTTTGCAAGGGTGAGCGTTTTATAAATGTGTTAATTTTACTGTACTGCAGTCTCAACACGTTTGTTATAAATTACTTTTTACATTTTTTTAATCTTGAAAATTTCTTCTGAACAAATACTTGACATGTAAACTTGAGTACTTTTTTCTGTAATTTTAATGATCTCTCTCTTCTGTTTGGGTTTAATACTAAGATTTGCTGTTTCTTTAATTGCAGTTTACTCAAGCAGGGAGTCCTTCAATGAGTGCTTTTGGAGAGCAGTAATATTTTCTTTTGTTATTTGAAATAGTATTTTCACATTCCGTAATGTTCTCCATTCAGCAACAGCAAAGCACATCATAAATGTAATTAGTGGAAGAATTTTCTTAAAGTAGTTTTTGGACTGATAAAGAGAAATGTAGAGAAAGCATTTGGGTAATGTAGCACTTCAGTGTAGCACAATGAAGACTCTTGACTTTTTTTTATTTTCTTCCCCTCTTCACTCCCCTGATTTGTAGGCAATATGCCATATAACTTAGAGTATGGAGTACGAAATGTATCACTTTATTTCCCTTCCATTTTCATTAAACAGCTTTCATGATGAGAAACTTGTAGCTATTGTGAGGTATTATCAAAAGTAATTAGAATCATCAAAGAGACAATTTAGAAAAAAAATATAAATTCAGTCCAAAGCTTTCTCAAGTCCTTTAGAACTTTCTTCCCTTATGATTCATTTTTCTTTTTGCTTATGACCCAAAGAAAGTTTTATTATAGTGGGAAAGTAATTTTATTTAAAAAATCTTTCTCTTTTGTACATTTCCTTGCCTGTGGTTTATCTGTTCTGGAATAGTGAGTTCTCAATATCCTCTTAGTTGTATGCAGAAGATGTACTGAAGTAAGGAGATATTTTCAAGGCTTCTCCTGCATTTGAAATAAATCCGTCTTAACATTTAATTCAAACAAAACCAAAATCAAATTAAAGGGCAAAGAAAACCAAAGCCCCAATACCCATTAGCAAATAATGCAATGATTAATGGATACTTTTTTAAAGGTTGAAAATAAATTGAAGTTACAGATTGTGTAAGGCTTCATTCCAGATGAATATGTAGTTCCATTGACTCATTCTCAACTGCTGAAATGCTTCAAGCTGAGCTGATATAATCGGGTCTTGAACAAGAGAAAAAGGTGTGAAAAGTATAAAGTATTACCTAAGGATATTAAGCATATTTTCTTACTTGGGACTACTTCCTGATGATATGGAATGGGACAGAAAGATGATTTAGTTATTTTTAAAAGGTAACTCTATGTTAGTATGTGCAAGTGACTACTTCAAATGTTCTGTGAAAAATTACTTCATTTCAAAAATATGCTTGCCTTTAAAATATGCTTTTACTTCTTAGTTCTCTTAATAAACTGCTACTAACACATGCTTCAGACTGAGTTCTTAACTTAAAGTGGATTTTGAATATTTTGTGTTGAATCTATTGCACGTGTTAGTGCATCTCTGAGAAGCAGGATCGACTAACTTAGGAGGAAGGTTGTATTAATACTTCTCATATCGTAGTCATCAGATTCGAATTTAGAAGTATTACTGCATAATACTGTATCTGTCTCATGCAGAAATACACAATATATCTAGATGATCAGCACTGAGATAACACAGTAATTGACAGCTGTTTTGCAGATGAAGAACTCCCTACTGCAAGGCTCAAGGCAGTGAGAAAAAGATTTTTCTTGACTGATTTTAGTACAGAATTGTAGTAAATCTCAGTATGAGGCTGTAAGTGTGGGAAGGTAATTTTGTACTAAAAAAACCTGATTTTATTCAGCCACATTAATTTTCTTGTATTCATATATACTAATAGGCACTAAAATATATATCTAGTTAGGAACTTGAGGTCATAATAGGAAATGCCACCTAATTGGTGGTGGGGTTTGGATGCGACATTTGCCCTCTAAAGAATTGTGACTGTACTTTTTTTTTTCCCTTAATCTTATTCCATATCTGTGAGTGACTATGAAACACTGCTGATTTTTATTCACTGTCTATGTGAGTTTTTTCTCTAGCTGCAGTTTATTTTTTTCTTTTTTTCTCTCTTTCAGTTTTTTGTTTGTTTGCTTTTTTAAATCTTTTTCTGCCCAGTCTGTGTGTCCTGAGAGTCATCTGTGATTTTAATATCCAGTCATAATATGCTATCAGCATCTATTATTCTTTTGTGCTGCCTTCTTGTCATTTCTTCTGGTGCTTTTACACTCTTTCCTTCCAATTCAGACTTCATTTATAACGGTCTTAATGTTTTCATTACAAATGTCCACTATTTGATACTGGAAAAAGGTCTCATGGGAACAAAGAAACTGCAAATTTTGGCTCCTATTGCAAAGCATGTGTCTTCAGACTGCTTTTATCTGCATATACATAGAGCAATTTAAACATTTAAAACGATCTCTTATAACAAAACCTTATCAATGCACAGCATGACTAGTATGGCTTTCCCTGAGGTGCAATGGAAAAGATAACAAAGCACATAGTTTTTAAAAAGGTATTATGCTAATGAAAAAGTTTAAGAGGCTATATAGAGCGGTATGGACTAAAGCAATGGAAGTTAAACGCAGTATAATATATAATTGTAAATGTAATACGTGTCCCATGAGAGCTAGAGCTTCTCTTTAGTATGGTGGTGAAAATGCATAGTATAGATTTCCAACATCACAAAAGCAAAGTCAGACTTTACCAGTTTGGAGCTAAAATTCTGTGGTTTAGGGTTCAGAAAATGGTAACATCTGTAACAAAAAAAATCCATGCAGAAACATTAATGCATAGTGACAGTGTATTCCGCCAATGAGAACTATGCTTCAATGAAGTAATTTGTTTTTCTATCAATCCAGAAAATTCCAGAGTGTGTCACACTGGTATCAAATTAGTACACAAGCAGATATCTTCTTTTCTAGGGAAGTCACTGAGCAAACTGCACACCTAGAGTGGTGTTTTTGTAAGGGATTCCTCGTAAACCTTTCCTAATGATTGTCCTCCTTTTCTGTTGGCAGTGGTGATTTGTCTATTGTCTTAAATGTCAGTTAGCCTAAGATAAAGGGAGGACATGAGCAGCAGGTATGTAATCTTCTCTTTATCTCTCCTTCAATATTTCAGGAGTTTTACTTTAAATGTGGAGCACACCCAACCACTGACAGTGAAACATCTGTGGCTTTGAACCTCGTTACGGTGAACAGTCGCTCTATCACATGTATAACATGCACAGATATTAGGTAAGTACAACAAAAAGTGTCAGAGATGCACAGTCTCAGTGCTTCAGAGTACTTACCGCTTTCAAAGAGCTTTTTTTTTCTCTTTTTCTTCCGCTGCTGGTTTTCCTTTTAAAATACGTTTTTTTCCCCTGCTAGCATGGTAGAAAATGGCCCACACTTTCAGATGTGTTCTTTGTTTTGCTGGTAGGATTGGAATTTATATTTTTGGACCTTAGTTAAGTTGCAGGTGGAAATCTGACTGCTTAAGTTCTAACTACGACTTCAAGTGCTCAAGATAGTGGTGTATGTGTGTAGATCTTCGCTGCTAATCCTTGTTTAAGAGCCAGTGAATGAAAGTACGACTTTGAGAGGGAAAGTCTGTTCCCGTAGAAAGGAACGTTTTTGTGTTTGTTTTATAAATCAAAGCATAATTTCTTATGATGCATATGTTCTCATGTTCTTGGGTTTTGCATTTTTAAATACTGTAATCCGTTTTAATGCATGGTATTTGGGCATATATATTCAAGAACGATATTACTTGCAAATGCATGGATTAAAAAACAATTGCCTGAGAAAGAAAGCTAACCATTGTGAAGAATTCCCTGAAACACATTTATTACTGGTTAGGAGATATTTTGAGGTGAAACCTCAAAACTAATACCACCATGTTATACACTGTAAGTATTGCTATTCATTGGTCTGCATTTTGCAACAGAGGAAAGAATTTAGAAAAATCTCATAGGATAGAAGGAAGTATGAATGAAACTGTAAGGAGATACCTTTTCAGGGAAGAAAAGCTGAATTTCTGGAAGTAAACGTCCTATTGAAAATAATAGGTGGTTCCGATTCTGTCCCAGGTCTGCATTGGTAGCAGATGATTGCTTGCTGACAGTATTTGGCTGAAGAAAATGAGTCTTTGTTAGAAATTAAAATGTAATTGTGCACTGAAGAGTACAGTGTCCGTTAATTCCCGCATATACAGAACTACAGCATTGCTGTGTGTCTCTTTCAGCATTTACCTTGCAGGCATACATGCTAAATTACTTAGCTTGTCTCCAATGGTAAGTATGCAACAGTATTAATCTCTGTAATTAAGGATAATATGAAGTTTTCATTCTAAGCCCAGCTTTCTCCTTTTCCTAAGAACAAGAGGGAAGAGTACTACCAAATTAATTTTCAAATTTATTAAAAAAAAAATAGTTTCTATTCCTGATTTTCTTTTTTTTCCAGTGGCAAGGGTAGTCAAAGGTAAGCTCATTTTGCAAAGAGCTAGACATCAGTCTAGACAATAAAATCAATTATCAGTACCATGCAAAGGTCACTGTCAATTCTTGAGCTATGTTTGAAATTTCTGCTCAGTTTTTTGAGTTTCTAATCCTTTTCTGTAATATAGTATTTTTGCAGTATTTATATATAACTCAAGGAAATTGTACAAATACCCATAACCTTTTTACTTTAGTTAAACATTGAGGTGATTATATGTATCTCTGTGATTACTGTCTACTACTTCAATACAGTTGAAAAGTAGCAAATAGAGCACTCTACAATTTATAGTATTTTGGGAAACCTACTTTCGTCATATTGTAGCATTCAGGTGGAAAAGAAGAATAACTATTTGGTACATAAACTATTGCTTTGTATTACCTTCACTGTAGTAAACAAACTGTCTATTCTTCAAAATACATTTTTCTTCCTATTTAGTGAAGAAATTTAGACCTAGGTATTATTTATGTATTTCTTAAATATTACTTGCAGAAAGATACAATTTCTCTTGTTGTTTCTGTCCATTTATCATGGACAGTTAGTCTACCACAGGCAGAGCAGTTAAGCTCCAGGAGTCCTGGCATGACATATATATGGTTTTAGTAAGTTTTGCAGAGCTCATAAAAAATGGTATTTAAAGCAGTAGTGTGCCCTGTGGTAGATAGATAAAATGCAAAGTGGAAGTAGTGTTTAAACCAATTGATGATTTTTATCCTCAAGTTTACAGTAGGTACACTTTCTGTTTGCCATGAGTTTATATTTTATAAGAATATTTTCACCAACAGAGTGGAATGCTTCAGAGCCAAATATCCTTGTAGGGTTATGTTAAATCCATAGGCAGTATTCCATATTTTGTAATGACTTCCAGTGTATTCTGCTTATCTACAACAGAGTTAGCGTGAATTGGCACCCTTTATGCATTTAGTTTTTTCTGTAGCCTTCAAGGTGATGGGTTGCTATTTTATGTCTTTGAAGAAGTTCTTAATAGATTGAGCAAATGGCTGAAAGTTGAAACAAATACTAAAACTGTGCAATCCTCAAGGGGAGATCTGCTTTTGTCAACTGTTTCCAGTAAAATAACATCAAAAGGGAGTTAGGAGTACCCCAGGGTACCCATAAATCAGGCTCAGGAAAAACAGCAGTGTTAAGCGGTGTAAAAATAAAATGTGCAGAACAGAAGTGCCTCACGTCATCTTTCACAAACTAGCTAAGGCAGAATTCCTAAAGGCACCATTATTTTTAACTTCCAACAGATACGGGTAAGTGTAGAAGATATATAGGGCTTGCTGTCACTTAATAGGTACAAAGAATTATCCGAAAGAAGATGTGTTTGCTGTTGTGTTATCAGATATATTTTTTGGCAAATAAAACCCTACTTCATAATCTTGGACAAAAAATAGTTTTGTTTTGTTTAAACAATGGAGCCTTGTAATATGTTTTTCTGTGATTCGGACTTCCTAATACTGGAGTTGAGGTGAGACCTTCTTTTTGTTAGTGGTGAGAGTCAGAAGTGCATATGCAAGGTGTTCTTCAAGGGTAACCGCGATGTAAGGTCTTTGTCGTAATTTATTTCAACCAAATCCATTCAAACTGTGATCACATTAGACTCTGTGGGCAGGAGAGTACTAGGGAAGGTCAGTACTTGAAGGGAAAAACTCAAAGGACTTACTATAGGAAGTCCTGTTAGAAAATCAGTAAACAACTCTCTACTTCAGTCAATAAAGAATAAATGACTCTGCATGCCGTTAGGGATAACTGTGTGTTAATCTGGTTCTGCTGGGACTATTTGAACCTCCTAAGCTTCTCACTAGCTCTTAATCAGCCATTCTTTTTTTCAGTCTATTTTTTTTCTGGGGAAAAAGTACAACATTTTTTTTTCCTCCAGCACTGGTTTGTGCCACCCCCTGTCACTCCTACTTACTCATTTCCGTGACTTTAGTCAGGATTAAGACCTCATGAGTTTCATTTTTATGGGACAGTATTTCCATATTGATAAGGAAATTTGCTTCTCAATAAATATGTATGTGAATGGTTTTCAGTTGTGGATTGTATCTGTGGATTTTACCTGCCAAGGGAAGTTCAACTCCCCTAGATTATTACGGGGACCATGATTTTTGTAATAGAGTATTCGAGTTTTGATCTTCATGACAATCTTGTTGAAATAGAAGGTGTTCCATATTCCTTATTGACTACTACATGCTGTCACATATTGTACATAAATGTTGTACATTGCTTTGAAGTAAAATATTTCTTCTATTAAGGTTTAAAAGATTGTTTAGAAACACCTGAAGTCATGTGCTTTACCTTTCTTTTTGTAAAGAGCAAGTATTAATGTAGTCTGGATTAAAAAAAAAAAAAAGCAGGGGCAGGGGGAATAGTGTCAGAGGAGGAATAGGAGGAATGTAACAGTGAATATGACAAAAAGTTTGGGGTAGCAGGGCTGCTGTGGTATTCAAAACCTTTAATACAAATAATTCTAGAATCTTTAGTTCATAGTTTAAATCAAATATTAGAGCTGAAGGGACAATTTGCAAAATTCAGCTTCTGATAAGGATCCATATCTGAACTGTAAATATTTTCAAAGTGTAGAAGCTGTCCTACAAATTTGATTCAGATCAATTTTGCTGTTATTTGGAGAGAGTTTTACTAGGGACCTTCTGTTCCCTTCCAAGATCAAAATGCAGACTGTGTCCATTAAAAGACATTGCCCATGTGGTGCTCTTCAGAAAAGTAAATAGCACCTGATTCTAGACTTATAATTGCTATTTTTCTTCACCTCTGGGGTATAGGATCCTAAAATTACCCCTTGGGCCATTATAATCCAAGCAAGTTATTAAATCTATATTTAGCTCATCTTCTTTAACGTACCTTTTCCCTCTCTGTGACCTGTGTTGATAATGTGATTTCTGCTCCAAATCTCTGCCTATTACGTTCTGTTGTCTTTATATACCTTTAGTAGTTCAAAGAGGAGTGGGAAGAGATTATGTTAAGAATTAAATCTACTTTGTCTAAGTACTATGACCATCAGGGACAATGTCTACTTCTGTCTCTTCTAATGCCCCTGAAATTAATGGGATTTCTTTAAGAATCACTTACTTAAAGTAAGAAATTAATCAAACTAAGAACTGTTACTAATTGGTTTAAAGCTTTTTACTTTTCCCCAATAAGGTAGCTTATGGAATACTGATTTTTACAGCTGTAATATTTGAGTTCTGATATAAGCAAAACAATGCAGAGAAAAGATTTTGTTGGCACTTTTGTTGGTATTTTGAAATATGAACAAAATCTCATTATGCCAGTAAGTGACCTTCATTTCATTAGTGACATACACCAAGGGTTTTAGATTCAAGCACTTGTACCATGTGCTTCTGGAAGATGTGCTTTCTGCGTGAAATTCAGTTGCCTTCACTTTTCCACTGAATTGTGACCACTGGTATACAGCAGTCCCCTATGGCAGTGGCAGTACAGCATTGCAGTTCTTTTTTTTTTTTTGCTTCTGAGTCTGTTAGGATCTGCTCTGCAGCTGCACCTCAGTGAGACAGCTTCCAGATTCTACAGATTTATAAAGAAAGGACTGGATTGGCGAAGCTGATGTGTTGTCATATTGCTGGCAGGGGACAAGTGAGGAGAATTTTATGCAATCTTAATCATCTCCTTTACTAAACACAAAGCATCTGGAATGTCAAAACCCACCTACTTTCCCTTCAATATGGTGCAGAAGTTTTCCTACCTTGATCTTTTGTTTTCTTTTTCTGTGTTAGTGCACAGTTGACAGGAAGGAACAAATGGAAGGGAATGCCTTGATTACTTGCTGATTTTTTTTTTTTTAAATTATACATATGTGAATATAAATATATATGACTTGTAGTAGTTTTGCATATTTTTGAAACAGGCACTGCTAAGAACTTTTCAAGTGGTCAGAAGTGAATTTTGTTTCTAATTTGAATTTATTTCAGTAACATACATCTCCAGCTTCATGTGGGATTCAATACATATCACCAATTTAATTTTTCCTTTGAAGTTTCACATGAAGCCTGCAGATTGCAGATTTGGATTAATTAATAGTTTTAAAACTGTAAAGTGTCAGGTATCCAAGTATGCTACATGCAAAATTTGGTGGACCTCACTTCCAGAATATTTTGAGGAAACTTAACACTGTGACCACTTGCATATGAGCACTTTAGTATAAATATAAAAGTTAGAATTCATTTGCAGTGTCTAAGAAAAGCAGAGTAGCAGATGTTTGTGAAATGTTGTTTAAAGAGACATTTTTGAAACTTGCAAACCCACAGCATTCCTCTTCTGTCATACTGTTTGCAGGTTCAGGTGTGTGAACTTTCTTTTTTTTTAAATTAATTAATTTATTTATTAATTCCTTAACATGGAAGACAAAGTATATTCATCTCTGGTGAGCTTTGTTCTAGGTAAGGTTAGTAATAGCAGAATATTATCCCCATCTGATAGCACTATAGTGACCTATAAGAAATGTTATTGGAGGTCACAATCCAGTTGTCTTTGAACAGATATCTATATTTTAAAAAGTCACCATCACGGGTGATACTAATTAGCAAGCCTAATAATCTCAGCAGAGACCTGAGGTCTGAAGGAGCAGGGTAAACAAATTGCAGAGAGATGTTCCTTTCAGGTCTCGACTGAAGTATTGTGGAAGGGTTTTGTGGAGGAACTTCAACTGTTGCATTTCAGTATGCTGAGAGCTGCCAGACCATTGCCTCTTATGGTCTCTGACTTTCTTCTATAGCGTGTTAAAAATACACAGCAGTAAGTAATTGAATATATGACAGCTGAAATAAATTTTACAAAATCAAGTACAACATTGAGAAGTCTGCCCTTTTAAAAATAATGTCACTGCTTTAATGTTTTTAATGAATTGACATTTAGTAGCTAATGTTCAATGTGTCATTAATGAATCATTGATGGAAGATGGGAGACAGATAAATGTTGTTGGGAAATGAAATTAAGTATGGAGAAATAATATGTCTTTATCGTGTGGAAATTGTTTTCAAATGTAGTTCAGGTAAAACATTATATTCAGTTGTGTAAATATAAATAAAAACTTATATGTACACTTACAGATCAGTAGCATATATGAAAAAAACTAGCATGTCTTTTAAACTTACATATATTAATTTAATTCTCTAAGAAGCTGGTTTTGTGAAGAATGTTCCTCTGCTTCCCATTTGACTCGCAGTTACATGTTGCTTCTACTGTATTGGGGCAGATTTGAAATTTAACACACCCCTGAGACGACAGTCCATGGTTTCAAAAGAGGAGTGTACTTATTGTTATATCTTTGCAACTTTCCCAGTCATAACCTCTTCTCAGCCACTCTCCAGCTACTTAGAGGTAGGACTGTTCTGTCCTGGTTAACAGAGCGTCAGCAGAAGTGAAGGCAGAAAATTGCCTTAATTTTCTGCTTAACTGAAAGATGTCAAAGATGGGAAGGAGTCATATAGGGGAGTGTCTTGACTCAACACTGATTTTTTTTACACTTATGCATAAGTTTGTGCGTATGACTTCTGAGTTTAAATGTTTTTGAATCACCCACTGCTAGGAGTATTTGAAACAATCCCAATATCACAACTGAATTTTATTTCTATTGTGAGCTAATTTCTGTAACGTGCATTTCTAACTTCGTATGAAATATGGTAGATCTCCTCAATTTCATTTTTCCAATTTCAGTTTTTTCAACTCTCCTTTTTGTTTCACTCTTTCTTTTCTGCATCCTAGAGAGAAAGAGTATATGTAGAACAGAAATTATTTTAGTTGCAACTAAAAAGTATCTATTTAATTGAGTTTAGTTGTCAGAATTTTTCAGTCCATTAATATCAACTGTTGATTAGGAAAATAGTGCCTTTCACTAGGACAAAAGAAACCAAGAAGATACAGGCAACTCAGTGAACTGAAAGAGGTGTAGGGAGTGTAGGCTGTTATTGAAGCAGAACTGAAATAAAAGTAAGTAAATTCCTGAACATTCCTGTAAAGGGCATTGAAAAATTATGAACACTAGGTCCATTAAAGCCTAATTTTTGGAAGATGACTTTATAAGACAGCTATTTAACATGGAAGAAACAGCTATTAAATCTATTTCTGCCAGAAAGTCATAAAAGCTTAGCATTTGCATCAATAACTGAATACACCTTTTAGGCTGCTGTGTCTTTGACAAAATCTACAAGAGTTAATGTAACTGTAGCTTTAGATTAATAGAAAAAGAAATACACTGTATATGTAGCCTTATAAAGCTCTACAGAGAAAAACCATAACAGGAACATTTGCTTTCTGTTAGAGTTCATGTTTTCTGGATTATTTTTAAGTCATAAAATCATAGCAAGTTCATTAACATAGCAGTATTGTCAAACTCCAATTATTGTAATTTAGCAACAATTAGAAAGGAAAAGAGCTTGTGGAAGATGTGGCTGGCAATTACACCATAGAGAAACAAGAGTGAAAACACGAAAGAAAGAATGCAGCAGCCCAACAGAAAAATCCTAAATATGCGAATGACAGAAAGATTTTGATTTGGAGAAACTTTGCAAAAATTGGAAATAGATGTATGGAGCAAAAGTACCAGGATGTAATTTGTTAAATAAAATGCCTAAGACAGAGAACCTGTCATAATATGCAGGGGACTGTGTTAAATATTGCTAGACACTTCAGAGTCTCTTAATGATCTGATATGGAACAGTAACTATTGTCCAAGGGAACATCTTTAACAGCCATTCCGTTCCTCAGTATAAAAGCTCAGTGCAGATTGGTTTTATATTCTGTAAACACCTAATTCAAACAATGTGTGTAAATTTTGAGGGCAATTGTATTCATACTGCATTCAATAGATGTCCAAGGTAATGTACCAATCCCAAATGTTAGAAAAATATTTTTTAATTTTATCAATTTCGTGGGCATATGGGGACAAAATTTCATTTGAGAGAATGAAGAGAAGATTGAGAATTATGTTCAAGACACATATTAGCTTATATATTTATAATAGATGGGCACAGCTACTGTTTTATTTCTCTATAAACCATGGTGTAGAATAGACTGGCACTGTATTGAGTTGACACCAGTGTGAGGAAAATAGTTCACACATTTTCTATTGGTAGTTATAAACAGCTCAGTGTGCAAAGCTTTCAGTGCATTACAGTCTTGTGATCTTTCAAAAGCAATTGCTGGAACTTTAATGGAATTTATTACCTAGAAATAAGGGATTTTTTCCGTAGCAGCACGCGGTCATTCATAGTTTTTTCCTTTTCCCTGTAATTTTCTAGATGTTAAAGATGTTGTTAAAGGTTTACTCTGAAGATGAGAATTTTTGAAGCCTGTCTCACAAAGAGTCTGTTCTTTATTTTCCTTCTGTAAGAGAAACCGGTAGGGTTCTAACTCTCTTAGATCTGTTATGGAGAAATCTAATTAATTCTTTCTCCAGAGGAGTGTATTTGCATAAAGCTTCATTTAATAAACTTAAGTACATGTTTACTTTAACATTTTTCAGGTTTTTAATATTAAATTATTTTAATCATTATCATTATTGTGTGATAGCAAATATTTTAGTGTAAATTGTGATGTGACAGACCAAGTTCGTTATCAACTGAGATATCAACACAACTACATTTTCCTTAGGAAAATTCCAGGAAAAGGTTAGGCAGGGACAATGAAAATTAATTCAGTCCCCTGGTGGAACTTGAAACATAGAGAGAGTTAGAATTTTTTATAAATAACTGTTATGAACTTGGTGTAAAAAGATGCTGATATGCAATGTGATTTGAATATGACAAGAAAGAAATCGTAGGGGTTTTCTTATTAAGTTCAGGTAATGTCTGTGTTACATTAAGGGAGTTGCCTGCTGACATTTGAAGACTGATGAAAATGGAGACCATTAAGGGAATGATTATTTTCCCTGTACAAGTTTGTAAATGGTAGGGATAGTCCCACTAACAACTAGTCTTTTGTTTTCACTTAAGATGTTTATTTTAGTTTATTTTGAAGTAGTTCCTTATCAGCATACATTGAAATGCAGTAAGCAGGATGAAAACAAGAACAGTTGTTCATTGAAATGTTTTCTTTTCTTTTAAACATTGTTTCTCAACTTACAGCGATATAACTTTCTGTTACAGAGTAATTAACTCATAAGAGAGAAGTAGTGAAATATTTATTAAGGTTAAACAGTGATTTAACTAAGTTAGTAGAAAATGTGAGTGTTTTACAGATTCAATGGCAAGGTATCACAGAATCACAGAATGATATGGAGTTGGAAGGGACCTCTGGAGATCATTTAGTGAAATCCACCAACCAAAGCAGGTCCACCTAGAACAAGTTGCACAGGAACATATCCAGGCAGGTTTTTAATGTCTCCAGAGATAAAGACTTCCCCACCTCTCTGGGCAGCTCTGCCACCCTCAAAGTGAAGAAATTCCTCCTCATGTTTAAATGGAACTTCCTATGTTCAAATTTGTGCCTGTTACCTCTTGTCCTGAAGGTACACTTGATGATTTACTGCACAGAGGACAGGTCAGACAAGCTGTCAGGGACACCTTCCTATTGAGTCACGAGGTTCAGAAAGGACCCCCTTGCTTTCTAAACTCCTTCTCAGAGAGGAGTCTAGGTGTGGCTGGATCCAGTCCTAGTCCCAGACTTGGTCAATGGTTTATGTCTAAAGGGTTATATATGCACAGTCACTCCTTGATATTACTTAGCTACGATTTCGAGGTTTAGCATGCTATTAGTCACTTGCTGAGAATCTGTTGCGGGAAGGAATTACTGAACCTTGTGGAGTAGAACCTTAAGCAAACATCCCCACTCAAGGGGAGATCCTGATGTTCAGCCTGCTGCCTTGCAGGAGAGCTCAAAGGGCTCTAAGGCTGTCCACTATAAATAGAGTAAGATAATTGACCTGTAGTCATATTCTCATGGGAACAAAATATCTAGGTCCCCAGTCCAGGCAGTGTTTTGGCTGTCTTGCCAGCTATCCCTCAAAGTCCTGGTGCAACTCATCACAACTCCCACTGATAGTTATAGCTTAAGAAGGAGCCAGGGGGCCAAGAGGAGGGGAAAAGGGGAAGAGCACACTGCTACATTATTAAGCAAAATGGGTCTTTAATTTTTTCATATATATTTATGTATAAGGGATATCTATACATGTGTGTATATATATGTATTTAAATACAGATGTATATGTACTTGTTTATTCCTCTATCTTGCTTTCTTCTCTGTATGCAATCTTTAGTTATCTGAAGTGCTTTACATTTTTAAACATTTTTCTTTCACAGTAATTGAGCTATCCCTATTTCACTTTGCACAGGAGACAAATCCACCCGCACTTCTGGTAAAAGTAGGAACCAGAAACAATGCTCTTTTGGCATGTGAATGCCACTTGCATTTTTCAAATTGCAATTTCAGTTCTTTCTTCAGGGGTTTTTTATGTCATCAAAAAGAAAAGTCAAACCTCGTCCCGTAAGGTACATTCTCTGTGATCAGTAAAGCCAGTAACGTACAAACAGCTGCCAAGAAACCCAGGACCAGCCTCTTGAGATACACTGTGCAGTAAAGAGGACTGCACCCAGAGATGTTACCTCTATGAATCTGGCCAACCTGTTCTTGTAAACGACTGACAATGCTGCTGTCAATCTTGAACTGTACTTGTGAACCAAACTATGCCTTTGCTCCCTGCAGAGCCCGTAAACTGGCTGACTTGTATTGGATTTTCTGACAAAAGAAGTTATATTTATTACTTTTTCTGTATGTGCCTCAAAAGGAATCAGACCATGTCATGGCTGGGAAGCATGTGGTGAGAGTGAAGCTGCAATGTGGTTGAGTCTGGTTATGTAAAGATAAAACAGATTCAGAAAGTCATTTTTTCAGTTCAATGCATTTGTAATTTAATCTTGTATTTAAAACAAAATACCAAAGTAAGGAGAGTGAACAAGCAGCTACATGATCCATTTTTATTTCAGCTGCTGACTTCACTGTATTTCTTTGGCTGGCAGATTTCTATAAACAAAGCCAAGAAGGCTGTTTAGTTTTGTTTTTTGTGGGGAGGTGTTTTTTGGTTTGCTTGTTGGTTTGTTGTCTGGGTTGGTTTTTTTTGTGTTGTTNTATGTTATAATTATTCCACAATTTTTATAATCCCTATATTGTCTTACTGGAATTTCACTTCCAGAAATCTAATTTTAGTACTGTCTGGTTGCATATTGATAGCTCTTAGCAAAATCTAAGTCTCCTTAAAGACTCTGTGTAGCTGTGCTGTCCTGGGATTGGTGGAGAAACAGGATGACTGTTCAGAGCTGCACTTTGCTCCCTGCTGTGCCCTCTTTGCCATTCTCTCTTCCTTCTCCCACCTTCTCCTCTAATGGGAGAGGAAGCTTGTACTGGGCAGCATAAAGGAAGGAGACCAAAGCTAAATCTACTACCTTTCTTCATCCCATCCTGTCTCTCCCATAGTTACCCAGATTCAAATGGGAATGACGCATTCCCATGGTGGGTACAATTCCTCTCACCTTCAGCATTTTCTCCTGTCAGCTGGCAATCATGTGGTGGGTGTGCAGGCACCTTGGGTAACTCTCATTTGACCCTTTAGACTTTGATTCTGTAAACATTATTTTTTTTTTCTAATTCTTTTTTTTTACTGTGTCGATGGGGATAAATGTTTGCAGGTTTGGACTTATCTGCTGCGTAACCACTTATCATTTTCACATAAATAGAACTATAATTTTTCCTGAAATAAGTATCTTCTGCAGATGGTTCTCTCGCATTCAGCTGTGACCTTGAGAACTGATTAACAAGATTGTACTCTAAAGGATGCAAGGCTTCATATAAAGCACTGAAGCATGTGCAGGCCCTTGAGGGGTACTTAGAGTATCTCGTAGACTCTAATGGTCATTCCTTTCTCTATAATGTTATAAGGTGATTCTGGCTTATGGCAATCTGTAGTACTTTTTATTTAATTTTTGTGCTACAGATTTTATGAATTATCCTATTACAACCCCTCCTTTGTGTTTTAAAGACAAAGTGCTCTATATGTCTGGCATGCTTAGTATCTTCCCCAGCTACTCAGATGTTTTGGTTTGTTTTATTGGTTTTACAATGTCATAAACTTTGGCACAGTAAGATGACAAAAAGTTAAGGAGGCTTATGATTAGCTAAACTTGAAAACCAAGAAGTACTTGTGAAAAGTATGTTCTGAGTACAGAATACTAAAAGGGAAAACACTCTACATTCAACTCATTGGCATTTTAATGCAATACCTTTTTAGATGGTGCATCTAATACTTAAAAAAATATCTCTATCTCAGGAAATATTCTATACATCATTTGTATAGCTTTTGAAGAGAATTAGAATACTGCAAAAGTCTGGCATTTTTCACTGGTGCAAATGAGAAGAAAGTGAAGATTACAGTGTGCCTGCTTGGTAATACAGGCACGGGAATTTTCTCCTAGTCAATGTGCTTCCTATGCAGAAATCAGGCAGCACTTTTATAGTCTTCCTCCCAGTCTGAGATGTTCAGGTTGACCTACATAAGCAACAAAATATATGACCTTCTGCTGCTGTCTCTCAATCTTTCTGCCAGTTTTTGTGTCTTTAAAGTCAAATTCGTGTTACACAAACAGGGAAGTAAGATATTATTTTAAGAAATCATTAGAATAGCAGAGAACATTGAAATTTTTTCTGTAAGTGACAAAATGAAAAGACAAGGCACAGCTGAATAGTAGCTAGTCTTGAAGACACTGTGATGTGCCAAGGTAAGGGCAGTGTTGAATGGAGCACTCCCTCCCAACCCTTCTTTTGGCATATAATTTGATAGGTCTCTTAAAAAAGCCCAAGTACCAAAAAACTCAGACAGTTTTTCAGGATTTTGCCTGTCAACGTTAAGGTATTCCAGTTTCTCTGGATCTGGAAAGAATGGGGAGAAAATATAGAAATCAGTTTAGTATCTGTGCACTGTGCACCCTCACGTGCTGCTGTGGCAACGTGGCACTTGGCAACTTCTGCTCTGGTTGTGGTGCATTTACCTACCCTGAACAAAGAAAAGAAATTTAATTTACTGAGAAATAATTTTCTTTAATGTCTTTCATTCAATACAATATTTCATGTTACTTGTAATCTCAGAGAATAAAATATTTCTATAGAGGTATCGTCGTTGGGCTGACAGTGTCTCTATGGTCGTTTGAGGTTCTGCAGAACATTCAGACCTGAACTGTGACCTCAGCCACGTAAGCAGTTGGAACTGTGTTTAGCTTATCTGAATAACCCCATCAAAATCAACAGGATTTAAATGCAGGCAGATGCGCTTTGCTCACTCAGGGCCTAGACTCAACCGGTCTAACCATTCTACTTATTCTGAATAATATCCTCACATTCAAAAAGTGGTCGTCTGTCTGTATGAGATGGGATTTATAATTGTTTTCATCACAAGAAGCAGAGATAATAGTGAATATTGAGGGTTCTTTTTTGGTAAGAATAAGGCAGTCATTCCTGGAAATGTCTAGAGTCATGAAAATGTATCACTGGAGAGAGCTCTGCCACAATGCTTTCCTTTCTGATAACCTGTGCTAAGCTGCATGCATACAAAAAGATGTATCCTTTATCCTTCTCTTTGTGGTTTATCCTGATATTTTGTAGTGACCCCTTGTTTTCAGGGAGGTATTCATGTTTTGGGGTTTTTTTGTTTATACTGTAGCAGAGCTTCCTGTTTCCTAGAAAATACATTGCACATATTTGCTATTCAGATAGTATTTATCTAACAGTTTAAGCATTAACAGTAATATTAAAACATTTTAAAATATTTCTGATGAAAATGAATATTTTTCTTGTTATCATGGGCAATATTTTTGGCATTTCAAAATGTTTCATAGAAAAGTGAGCATTCCTTCAGATTGTAGTTGCTGATAAATACTGTTACTCTGTGTTCATGTTCCTTTCCTTTTTTAGTTTGTTCTTTTCCAAGTGTAAGAGTATGTTATTTCTTCCTTTTGTAATTCATAAGATTATCTTAAATTCCTAAGGAGGCCAGGAGAATATCCTTTGAAGTCTTTTCTTCCCTTGTCCCTCTCCTTCTCCTTGCTATGTTTATTAGATTCTGCAAAGAATTTTGATTATATTTTTATCTAAATAGAAAGGAAAAGACAATGAAAAAGTCAAGGCTTTACATGAGATCTGTCAAGAATGTGCAGGAGGATGTTTTTGATACCAGCATGAATATTTTTTTCATTTTTTCATTTTAAAAGAAAAATCTTCCATTATGTGTTTTATATTGGTAGTAAGCAATCATGTAGTTGAATTGTACTATAAGAAGATTTTTTTAAGAAATCTGTTATGAAGCAGATTGGTCAGTATTGTGTTGTCTGCAATTTTAAATACCAATGTTAAATAGTAGCTTTTGTCACTTGGGATAGAGTATTCCATAAAAATAGTAATCTCAAAAGAAAATTTCCACTTAGCGTTTACTGACTTTTACTGCCTTGTTGTTTACTATGTGCAAGAGTGAAAAGTATCACACAGGTAAAAGCATCTGTTTTCAGCTATTTTTTGAAGTTGGATTTTCGATATACCACGTTAGTTTGATTTTACAAAGTTCTGAGTACTCAAGTATATAGCATGTTATTTAAATATATGAGTAGTGGCTAAATACACCAACAAAAGAATACAGGCTTATTCACATAAGCTTTTTTTCAGTTTCCCCATGCTTATTTTTCCTTCTCTGGTGGTTTGCCTTGTCAAGGTTAGGTCAGAATATCTAAATTTTGAGATCCAGGAACAAAGGTGCACAGATACCACAGAAACAGATACTTGCAAAATCTCAGTGGGGGTAACTATTAGTCTCCTGGTGGATTGATTTCAGGCAGAAGAGTAATCTACAATTACTTTGTTAATAGGAATAAGGAAGCTTAAAAGGCAAAATTATTTTGGGAGCTAAAGTTTGGAACCTTGGGACTCGTTCTTTGGTTTTCCTTTTTAAATAAAAAGCTCTTGGTCTCCACACAACGTTAGGTTTCTTAGGTATTTAAACCTCCTTTGTTACTTTTATGACATTATACTTGTCTTAAGTTTAATTAGTTTGAGGTATCAGTGCCACTGAGTACAGTAATCATGAAGTCAATGATTTATAAAAAAGGTATGGTTGTGTAACTAAAGTTAGAAACAAGAGAAGTAACAGCTTGGTCTAGGCTCAGTTGCCTGCAGGTTAAATATTCCATAAGCATTGACACACAATCCACTTTTATGCCCCCTGGATTTCTGAAGCAGTACTTGTGTAACTGGCGTTGCAAGAGCTGCTTAGTCAAAAAAAAATAAATAAAGAAACTTTGTTTTTTCAAATACAGTTTGTAGCTATTAGAATAAGTTCATAGTGCAAGGGAATCTCTGATTATAAGTTAGTAAATCAAACAAGCAGGTTGCAAATAAAAGTGTTTTTCTCCCTGGCTTTAAAAGATGTATGGGCTGTCTCCCCTCATGAGACTAGGGATTAAACATCAGCGTCAGGTGAGGATGTTAACTGCTGCCATGGGTAGGATTTTGATTCTGGGTCCAATATCCAGTGCAGAGAGTCTGTAAATTCCTTTTTCTGTAAAAAGAGATATATTGATATATTGGCATTTTGATGTATTTTAATAGGAAGCAATCAGAAAATATTTGTCAAAAAAACTGTGGAGGATTGAGCAAAATTGCTTACCATTCAAACAAGGAGATTGTTTGAATCAAACAAAGACTAACTTTTTTTTTACTTTTTTTTTTCTTTTTTTTTTTTTGCATGCCAAGACAAAGGATTTTAAAGACAGTGAGAAGATTTGTTTTCAATTGTGTTTTTATACACGATTGATAGTTCATGGATCCAATGTTGATCAACCTAAAGAAAAACGAAAACTAAATTTCTTACTCAGTTATGAAATTGATTTTGAACACCATCAATAGTCAAAATCCATTATCTCTGGTAACAGGATGTTACAATGACAGTATCTAATGAATAAATGTTTTTGATTTATTGAGCAACTAAAAACAATTGATTTTTTTATAGATAATTCATCTTTAGATAGTTTGGGATGTGAAGGAGCAATTGTGTTACGTGACCTCGTGCTTTGGGGAGGTGTGGTTAATCCTGGTGAGATATTTGAAGTGGTTATTTAGTTCTAGGTAAATGTGTGTCCGTTTTGCCTCTGCAGATCTTTAAGACATGCTAGAGTACTTGTGCTGTGGATATGGAGTTAGCCTGCTGGAAACTCCACATAGCTGATTAGACAGAACATTTTTATATTACTATATTTTAGTGTGGGAAGTAGAAAACCTAATATCTACTTTGGGAATCATTTAGACTTCGTATCACCCTTGAAGCTTCAAACTACAGCATTGCCTGCATGTCAGTAGTGTCTAAGTATTTTATTAGACTGCTATATCAATGCTACCTTTGAAAATGTGCTTACTGTTCAAAATTGCTGATAATCTCACTGCTGCTCGTTGGCCAGCATTATTTTTTCCCCCTTCCCTATTGCAGGTAATTTACAAGGGGTTCCTGCATAGAATTGGTAAAATTTTTACCAAACTTTACCAAATTTTTACCAAGTAAATGTTTTCCTAGAGTTAGACCAATTATATGATGCGGCAGACAAAATCCTATTATTTTTTGAAGTTCACTAGTGTTGTTCTCAGCCACTGGTTGAATGCTATGGAGTTTATCCTCCCAGTCAGCACCAACAGATTTGCTCAGGATTCATTCTGTCTCACATGACTTGTGCAGAAACAAGGGGTTTCCACAGTATGAGGTACCTAACGTTGCCCTTCAGTAAGCCTGTTTTATATTTATATTAATTTAGAAAAAAAAACCTATGTATTTTCTCCTCTCCAAAAGCAGCTATGTGTTCTGACCTCAGCCTGCAGTTTTGTCATCTGTGCAATTTGCAAAAAAATGGATCGTATCTGTAAACCTGGTTTTGATAAACAAGCTTCCAAAAGATATTGCTGCGCGAGATGACAGCAAGCTATGCCACCAGCTATGTCTTCTAAGACACATCCATAGAAACCTAATCAGATTAAAATTGCAACTGAGCTACTTCCTATCTCCCTTATTAATTTACATCTTTTCCACCCACTTCTATTTAATTCTGTTAAAATTTATGAGTTCTAGTATTTCCCCCAGTGTTTATTTTTTCTTTTTAAAAATTAATAGTTTAAAGTATTGAGGTTATTATGCTGAAAAAACAGCAGAATAATACTAGTCTATCCAGGGAACCATAGGATTGTCTTTGTCACTGTGATATTATATTCTTTCCACAGAAAATTTCAGGCCTTCATAACAGTTTTGGTTCAAGTGAAATTATTTTCCTTAGCTTGCTTCAGTGTTGTCAAATTCTTGACGCTCTGTTGCCTAAGTATGTTCAGCCTCTCTGTACCAAGTACTTCTCCAACTCATTCTCTGCTGAAAATCCCGACTTCATCTCTTCTTAGGTCTGCAGGTTTTTCCTTTTTTTCAGCACCCCAGAGCTCCAGCTTATTTGTATTTGGTTGGCAACCTTCACATTTGTTTGTTTGATTTAAAAAAAAAAAAAAAAGGCAATTAGAAAGGTTTATAGAGTGAAATATTTTATGTGCTGATTTTATGAGTATAGCTTTATTATTGTCATGATTTTAAATGGCAATGACATGAATTTTCTGTGCTGGGTGAGTTATTAAAAACTTCTCTATTACTGCCTTCAGAATAATCTTATTTTTTATTTTACTTTATTTTATTTTATTCTATTTTTCTAAATTTCTTTTAATGATGCCCCCTAGGTAAAGAGATAATTTCATGAGGACTTCTGAAAAAAACAGTTTTGTGGCTGAAACTTTGCTAATTTTCTGACGTACGTGTATATTTTAACAAAGGATGTTTCATGACCGTTGAAATACTTTTGCCTTTCAAGAGGGCAAAATAAATAATTCACAAAGCATATTTTAACCAAATACTGGAGTGATATTTACCTTGGAATAGAAAGGCTTTTTCAATTAAATACTTAGTAGTTGAGACAAATATAAAGCTGATATTCTCATAGCTCTTTGATGCTGCTGAGTTGTGTGGATAATGCTTCACAAGGTACCCCCAAAAAGCATAATTGAAACTGATTGGTCCCCTGAAACCATTTTTGTACTTTTTTATATTTTATCCTGACAGGTCATTCTCCTAATAGTAATTACAACCATGTTGGTGCCAATTACAGAATTGTATTGCCTCCATTGTGGCCATTTTTATATCCCAATCTTGACCTTTACATAATGTTACGTATCCTAGGCTTAGCTACATCTTTATAAAAAAAAAATAAACAAAAAAACAAACCTGAAACTCTTAAAGTTATCAAGATACTATTTCCAGTATAAGATTGTTGTGTAAGAGAGCCCCTGAGGTTTTGTCTAGATTAAATGACTTTTGAGAACAGGATTTGCAGAATGTCCTATTGAAATCTATATTCTACATCTTTGTATGTTTCATCTCAAGGGATTTTGTCATTGTTTATGCTAAATTTTCACATACTACCTTGTATCTATTTTTTTCTTAATTATTATATACTGTTTGACCATTCTTAATAATTTATTTTCTTGTGTGCTTTAAAAATTCAGTATTTCAAAAACACTCTAATCCTTTTTCATCTCAGTACTTAATGTTGAACTATCATATAAAGCAAAGAATAAGTGGCAAGCCCTTCATTGAAGATGGTGATATTTTACCTCTTCTGGATTCATTAAATATTGGACAAGGAGGTAGCAGTAGGACTTCAGTGTGTTTTACAGGCCATATCTGTCTGAGGTAGACATGTTCCAGGCAGGGGGGAGAAACCAAAGCAATATGCAATTTCATTGTCTCCCTATATTAGTTGGATGCAGAGGAATTTATTTTAGAATTTATTTTACAGTCAGTGATTCTTAGTCCTGTTTTCCAAACAACAGGCATGCTTTCTTTTTGAACTGTTACCTGCTAATTTTTCACCCTTTCTCATTTACTCCACTTCTCTGGGCTGGGTTGAATTCTTTTTATTTGTCATCCTAGATTTGTTTTCTTTATTTGTTTTGTTGTCTTATTTCTCTGTATTTTTTGTGAGACTTATGTTGTTTGAAGTGATTTGAACTAAAAGTATAATGCTTTGAATCTAGAATTGAATCCCAGTTGTGTTTTATTTACTGTCTGTAGCTTTATTTACCCTGAATGAATGAAAATTATTTCCACATGAATCTCCTTTGGCACGTAGCATTTGTGTTTGGGGCTAAATTTGACCAACTGCAAGCTAACAACTTTTGACAAAAAAATTGTTTGTATTTCATTAGTTAGGTTGCCAAAAATGGTTTACTTCTCTCCAACAAATATATTCTTGAAGATTGTGCACAGTCTGGCTTCTACTCCCTTTTTGATACTTCATTCCATCTTTTTTTCCCCTTTTCCTTCTTTCACAGATTTCTTCTGCCCCATGTTAATTTGAAATTCATTTCAAAGACTGACCATTCTTTTGAAAAATGTACTTGCTAGCAAAATTAAGATTACCATATGTTCTATCTGAACTGAACTGAGTTCTGTTCTTACTGCTTCCAAGTTAATCTGTTTCTCTCAGTAGCTGATACTTCTACATATGGATAGTGATTCTGAAAGCTCAGTTCTATGACAATTTTGTAGTAGAAGTGTGACCAAATGAGTAGTGTAGTTTTTATGCTTGAGTAGTGAATGGCAGGAGCTTTTGTTTCTCTTTAATTCTCTGGGAAAGTACTACGCACAGTGAGTGAAGGCAGGAAACAGAAAATGCAGGTTGAATCATAAGAGATATAATTGAGTTATCTGTATGTCTTTGGGAGAAGGATGGTTGCTTTGGATGGATAATCTGTCACGTGGGAACATATCAGAAAAGCTGTTCAAAACATAAGCAAATAACACAGTGAAAAAAAGCCTTGTCATGGCCTGAACTCCCTTTCTGATGTTATCCCATATATATAAGGAACAATTCAATAACGTTCCAAAAATAAAGTATGAAGAACTTCCTAAGCATTGTAATTTTTCACGTGATTCAGCTGAATGTGTGCACTTTCAGTTTAATAGACAGTAGAGGACTGAATGGACATGGAGACAAAGCTACTATGTATATCTTTTTTTTTCATTTTTTATTATACATGCCACCACATGCCCTTCCAACAAGCAGGAGAATATTTTTAATTGTTGGGGTTTTTTTTAACCCTTAATGTGTCCTTAGAAATCAGCAGCCATGGGACGTAATTTCCAACCCCATTCAAGGTTTGGGTTCAAACAACAGTAGTATTCCCCCAAAATGTGTTACTGCTGTCACCTCTATGTTAGAAGCTGGATGCCTTACTTACGTCAGTCATTGCTTTCTTGCTAAGTTATTGCTAGGCTTTAAAAAAAAAAAATAATCGTACTTTGATTCTTAACTTATATTATTGTTAAGGATGCATTCTTATACTTGCTCTTTTCTAAAATACTTTTCCGATATGTGTAATCACGGAAACTTACAATCACACTTCAGTTCGTTATCAGTCCATGGTGTGTTATGATCCCATTAAGTGCATTGAAACAGTGTCACTGACTAAGGAACTTTGCTGCTGCTGGCAGTGTTTGAAGAAGGATCATTTCTGTGTTACTGTTTATGGTGTGCCAGATTTGTTTGACATGTGGATACAAGCATCCTGTAAACACAGAAGTAAAGGTTTCAGCATGTACTTTTCCAATTTCAGGGATAAATGTTTCAGCTTCTCATTGAGGAAGCTGACTACTCAGATGTGGAACTCTTTAGTTCCATCCAGTATCTAGAGATTTCCAAGGTTTCAAGTCCACAGAAATTGGGCCTGGCATCATCTTTGGAAGAAGACAGAATTCCCTAGCTGCAATGACATTTCCAGACTGTCTCTCCTTGTCATTGTGAGTGAATGGGTCCAATACTGAAAATGATGCGTTATAAGAATCTCAATTTATGCTCAAAATAAGTTTTCTGTGTTGTTTTTGTCTCTTGCTCTTTATCAGTCAGCAAATTAATGTGGAATATGTGCTTCTGAAAAATATAACAGTAGCAGAAGCAGCAGCTCAGATATGCATTATAAAACCAAGCTGGTGTCTGACATATGATGTCTCAATTTAAAAGGCAATTTACTTATAGGTAAGATGAAATTCAAAAATCTTTGGACACCAAAACTGTCTGCTCTTTAGGTAGGTGTTTTAGGAGCAGCCTACAGCAGACATAGCACAGTTGGATAGTGACTATTTGCTGAGGCAAAAGCAGGTTTAAACAACGAGTACTCTGACAGTGCTACAGGCAATGTTATATCAACTAGACCATCTAATTTCTCTATAGGTAAAAACATTCTTAAAGCAAGCTTTTGTAGAGTTTTATTTTGAGAAGTGGTGAAAACATCCCTTGCTGAAGAAGTAACTTCTGCTTGTGATTTTTTTTCTAAACAGCATGCAAGTCAGTGTAAAACACATTTCACAGTAGATGTGGCAGGGATTTTCAAGGACAGGCAAGGCAAATCACTCTACCTCATTCTCTCTTAGAAACTAATTGCTAGTTCTGAGCAGGAACATTCTAAACGGTGCCTAAATGACATTTTTTTTATATGAATAAATCATTAAGGAAATATATGAATAGGCAGAATTAGGTTCTCTTCCACTGTGTATGAATGGTGCAGTCTTGTGGGAAACCTTGCCTTCATCAGACAAAGCACTGGAGCAGAGAAGGTGCCAATGAATTTTCTTTTGTTTTGCTTTGCTGATAGGAAAAACAAAATGAGGATACAGGAGACCCCATGTGCTTGCCAAAAAGAGTAGTAGAAGCAGTAAATTGATTAAATTGGCTCTCTCTGAGTCCATGCTTGCTTTTTTCAAAAGTCTGTAATATTGGAAGGAAGCATTAAAAAAGAAAAATCAAGTGAGTCTGGTAACGGTGCCTTTCAGTACAGAAGGTTGAATCTGGCTTCATTCCTTTTCTTGACAGATATGTTTGCTGACCAGTGTAGAAGGCCAAAATGGTAGAAGAGATGTATCTTGCACATTTGTTTGCACTTCTCTTGCCCTTTTCTTAAACAATCATTTACTATTAATTATGATGGGAAACAATAATGCTTTAACAAAACATAAGTAACTCAGATTAATCAGTTGCTTTGCAGGCAGACACTTCCTGAGTTCCCTGGGGTTTCTATCAGCAAATTGTGGTAATGATGCTGATTTGCGCAGAGCTATTGTTTCAGCTGTAAATACCTGAATTGATTACCCAAGAGCCCTGGTCTCAGTGTAGCGTTGTTTTGCTTTGTTCTTTATTATGTTAGGTACCCTGCATAGCAGGGGGCCTGTATCCACGGCAGAGTCACCTTGGGAATTCAAGTATGGTAATCTAAATGAATTCTTTGTTGCTGTAAATTACAAACAGAACAACAGCAGCCTGCTCCCACTTTTATAAATATGTATGGTTTCCCTGCCAATGAAATTATGGTGAGGGATAGATCAAAGTGAATTAGTACCTGTCAAGCAAATTTGATAGGTCATTTTGTACTTCAGTTTTATTTCTTTTTCTCTATATTGTGACACAATAACAAAATTAACCATTCTGCTCTCATTATAGCAAAGGCTGTTGACCTCACTAAATACTGTTTTCAAAAAATGCAGCACTGACAAATGAAAGATTCTTCTATATAGACAAATTTGGTACCACATCTGGTGCATGTGCAGAGTACCCACAGGGGTGGTGTACGCTTGTACATGGTGATGTATGAACTCTGTCTTGCTGTGTACCTTTGAAACGTGAAAGATGTGTTTAAAAAAAAAAAAAAAAAAGTGTGATCTCTTCTAGTTCTTGTGATAGGACTGCTGCTTCTTCTTTCTTTTTCTTTTTTTTCTTCTTTTTTTGTCATGCAAATTGTTAGGCCTTTTGAGCCTATAGTCACAGTCACTATCAAATTTCTGAATATTTGCTTGAGTATACCCAGTGCACACAAACACATGTGCATGCTCTTTTTCCCCTACCTCCTTTTTTCTGTTCCTTGTAGGATGGGAATTTCTGGATCAGCCTCACTTTAAAGTGGCTGAAATATTCCAAGAAACCATCAACATTTCTTTCTTGCTATTTCCATTTTCAGCCTTTAATTATCACTTACCAAATGAGATAACTTCATAGCAGGTGGCATCTCTTCACCTTAAAGTGGTCTCTCAGACAATAAATGATCTACCAGACAAAGCAATTATTTTCTGCTGTTCCCACATGCCTTGCAAAGATCTGAAAACAGACACTTTAAAAGAAATATTCATGTGAAGATCAGAGATGAGATTAAAGAAAACCCGTCTATGGTTGGTAGGGAGAGCC
The DNA here is from genome assembly GCA_013400375.1 of Thinocorus orbignyianus. Taxonomy (NCBI): domain Eukaryota; kingdom Metazoa; phylum Chordata; class Aves; order Ciconiiformes; family Thinocoridae; genus Thinocorus; species Thinocorus orbignyianus. The sequence continues at coordinate 308,510 of VXBW01004781.1, forward strand.
ATGTCCGCTGAACAATTTTTTTATTTTGCTAACCCAGATCTGCAGATAGGTCCTAAAGATCTGTGTTAGCAAAGGGGGACTCCTTCCTGCAGAAGTGATGTAAAACAGACTGGAGAAATCAGGGTAACTGGGATAAAATAGCAGGAGTTTTTTGTTGCTTTTTTCCTTTTACTTTGCACACTCTGAGGCTAGAATTCATTTGTCTTAAGATAAAAGGAATGAAAAAGAGAAACCTTTTCATTATTCCTTATTGCTGATCTTGTTTTGCCAAAGAATTTAAATAGTCCTATACATGCTTCCTAAAAACAACATTGCCTTGAAATTAATTTTAATAAAACATGAATGGCTCTGTGATGGGTACATTACTCAACCCTGCAGCAATAAATTAAGGACACATACCCCAAGGGGATGTCCTGCCCAAAACAATCATGTTCCCACAGAATGGAAGTCTAAGATACTGGAACACTGATATTGTGAGAAATTAGATCCTGATTCTACAAGCATATGTTAGCAACAATAGTGTGAGTAGTCTCCAGTGGCTTTAAATGGGTAACTGCTTATCTCTGCTATAGTAAAGGTGCGCTGTCATCTCCTCTCTAGATATTTTTCAGGATCCAGTCTCCAATGAATTACTGGCTTTTACACAACAGCTGAAACTGTTCTCAGTCATATGCCCCACATTGTATTTCAGATGTGGAAGGTGAACTTACTTTTGCCTACCTGTGAAGTAAACAGTGGCAAGAGTTAATAGTTGCAGAGTATGCTGTGTTGTGCTATGCTGGCTTTAGAGTTTTCAGATGCCTTCTGACAGTTGATGCAAACCAAGCTACCCTTCCATCCGAGTATTTAATCCATGCATTTAATCTAAGGCTATTTAGTCCATCTGGATATACAGTGCTTTTGGATAGATCATAGGCACATAATCTTCAGTGCCTTTTACTCAAGTTGTATCAAAAATTGCTTGCTTTCCAAAAGGTGATACTATTTTCATAATTGTTGCAGGCTTATATATATATGTAGAGTCAAACTGGTAGAAAGAGGGTTTTGGGGATTTCAGTTTAAGAGCAAAATATGAGAGAGAGTACAGTGTTTGAGCAGCTTCTGCTGGTGTATCTTAGATGGAAATGTTTGGTCCAGATTCTTCCCTGGTGTAATTTTGCCAAGCACCGGTGATTATACAAGAATCACTTTGGCCCATTGAGTCTATGTGCGAAAACAAAACAAAAAAATCCCTTATATCAGTTGAAAAATTACTTATTTTGATATTGGAAAGGGGATTTGAATACATTTTTAAAGTATATGTTTATTAAATGAAGTTGGGAAGATGATTGCATTTTAAAAGAAGAACAAGAAGAATTATTTCTGTTGCTTTTATTCTTTGAAAGAGCTACATACCGCCCTGAAATGTACGTCGGGGAGTTCACTATACTAACAGGAAAGAAAACAATATTCTGAAGAGAAGTCTCAAGTGACTGTAGTATATTGCCTGATTCATCGTTTCATGTGCCAGGTTAGGCTTGGCTGCCTACCGTGTTGTCATGGTCCTTCCTGTCTCTAGTGCTTCGCTGGGGCTGGTTTCTCTGGTAGTCCACAGCTTGTAAACAGCCGCACAAGGACAGGAGAATACTCTTATAAGCACCTTTTTACTAATTAGTATCTAAAAATATTTTTATTCTAGCCAGTCAGGATTGCGGGTGGACAGATGATATTCTAATAACAGTGATGCATGAGACTCAGGCAAGTCTTCAGGAGGCACTAAATTAGCAGGTGGCAAGAGAAACAATTGGCTTCTTAATCTGAATGAATTTAGAAGCTTATTTGCTCAGGAAGTGTGGGAGTTTGTTGGGTTTTGTAAGAAATCTTGTAGCACAATGATGTTGTATTTCATTAGGAGCTGGGGAGTTGAATCTGCATGTGAGGCTTTAGGCTGATGAATCCGTGCGTGATGCAGGGGTTGTGTACAATATACTGCTGAGCTACTGCAGCTATACTTGGCACACAGCATCCTCTACAGGTGTAGGCTAATGCGTGCCCATGGTAGAATAACAAACTGTGAAGCCATCACGTCTGACTTTATGATGGCTTTCTGACTTAGTTGAATTTGGAGGGTTGTATGCTATCATTGTGTCTTTCATTAACTGGGAGGATCATTTTAATGCTTGTTTCCAGTTTTGTACATTTTTAAGATTGCCTTTTTCATAACTATTATTTTGTGTATGTGAGACACTTGGGAATAAATAGAAACCATCCAACCCATGTAAAAATCTTTGCAATAATGCTTTCTAGAATGAGTAAGTGTTGAGATGTCTGTGTTTTCTTGACCTTGCAGGTGGCAGAAATCTGCTGTGATACCAGATGTCAGGCTAAAATAAGAAATGTTGGGAGACATTATTAGGACACAAATTGCTTTTTTATTGCTAGCATTTAATTCATAATATAGTACGTAGGCTGATCTGAGATTCCAGAATGTGTATTAGAATTTAAAATTTTATGCTTCAGATTTTCAGACTTTAAAACTGTTCTGTTACACGTACCCATAATCATGTTAGTGCTCTAACTCTGAAGGGCTGAGAACTGTGTCTAAGAGTATAAACTAACAGTGATAGAACTTAAACAGTGTCAACTGATTCTTAATTAATGGGCAAAATCCCAGTCACTACTTGTATCAGTCAGCCAGACGCTGAATAGACAGTCATTTCACCTCATCCTTCCAAGTAGCTTCAAACTGTAATAATGTGAAAGCTGCAAATAGGTTTTGGTAGTTTAAATCCCTAAGAGGTGTTTTTAATTCATACTCTGAATTTTAAAAATGTAAATTATATTTGCCAAGTATTCCTGATTCATACTGCTCTCTAGAAAATTTAAATTGAAAAAAGCAAACATTTAAGTTTCTTCACAACTTATTCATTCTCCAGCAAATCACAAACTATCTTACATGAAATCAAATTTTATATTTTCTTTCCTGCGGTCTAACCATACTGGACTGCCTTATGGTGTAATTAATATGCTTAGTTCAGTACAACAGCACACGTACTTCTTTCGAAAATCTTTCCTTAGGATGTATTGCTGAGAACACAACAGTTAGAACTGCATTAGAATTATCCCATTAAGTAAAACCAGGTATATAACCACTGCTAATATCACTTTGTGTACTGCTAAAATTCTTAATGTGTATAGAGAAATCTGTGTGGCTCTCCATCATCGCTAAAGAACAGCAGACACTTAACAGAATGAAGCTTGAATGTGTTTTGTATCGTAAGGCCTGAAAAGTTTGAGATTTTTAATGCATATCTACTTTAAATTCTTAACGATATTTTTCTATGAATTCTGTTACTTAACTGCAAAGTCAGCCATTTTTATTTCTCTACTTTGAGGTCAGTTTGCCTGAAGTTCTAAATAGGATCTTTGCTTCTCTCTGTATTTTTACTGTTCATTTCTTGCTGTAATAATAATTCTGATCAAATCATTATGTAAAAACCACATGTTCTGTTCTTCTGTGACTGCATATGCAAACAGAGTATGTGTTTGTGAGCAAGTGCGTGTACGTTTGCACACCTGTGCAGGTGTGTGGATGTACAGGTGTATATAACACATGCATATATATATATACACACTTAGGAATGAGATTCTGTAGTAGGGAGCTATCAATTTAAACTGGCTAGATTTGTTCATCTATTTCATCTGTACTTTTTTTTTTTAATTACACACTGAAGATAGTTCACATTCGTTTACCTGCAGATTTCCTTCCAAACTTGGAATTAATTGGAATATTAGATTACTTTGTTTTCTAATTCTAATCACAGTGCCTTCGCTCTTTCCAACAGGAAGGTTAAGGCAGTATAAAAGAATACAACAAATATGATACATGATCGAAGGTTACAGCAGCCAAGAGTAGATGAGGTGGCCATAGAACGCTAAAAGATTAAAAGAGGGTAAAAGGCTAAGGAAGACCAGCTGGCTCTGTAACATATTGCTGTTCAGAGTGCATTGCTGCTAAATTAAAAAATGGCTTCAGACTGCAGGTTTCCAGGATGCTGCAGAGTGGAATGCATACCAAATGTGGTTACTTCAGCCTGGGTAAAGAGTAAAGGAACATGAACTATTGAATGTTATTGGCACCGTTAGCAGCTGTTTACTCTTTCTCTGGGGCATAGGTTAAGGACAGGGACAAGGCACAAAAATGAAAAGAAAGGAAGCGGGTAAAACCAAATAGACTGGAGACATTGTAATCCTGTATTAATGGCAAAATAGGAAGGATTTATCTCCTTTTCTTTTTTTCAGAGTTATTTATTTTATATACGTGCTGTCAGAATGAACCTCCAAGTCATTTATGGGTTTTTTTGACATTTACTGAGGAAAGATCATTTTCTTAGTCAGGAAATAGAGATCTGTGACTTCAGCCTCTCTCTTTGTCACAAATGTCTGTGTAACCTGGAGTCCATCTGTGGCCCACTGCCACAGGTGTAATAAACAATGTTAGCAAGGAGACATGAGAGAAAGTGCCTAAAGCACCAATCTAAATCTAGAAAAACACCTTTCATGTCCCCGTTCTGATGCAGACTTCCTCTGTGACCTTCAAAAAGTTGTGCAGTCCCGTCTAAGGCTGAGAAGCCCATGGGCAGAATAGTTGGGTTTTTTTTATTTTTTTAAATCAAACCAATTGTCAATTGGAAATCTTTGTAAAGGTCTGCTTCACAATTGTGAAATGCTTGCCAGCATTTCCACACACCTAGCAAAATTAAAAGATCATTCTCAAAATGGGATTTTTCCATTTCCCCCCCCCATATCCATTGAATGGAACTGAAAAAAAAGCAATTTGAAAAGTAATTGGCTGTTTTTTAACTGTGCCCAAACGGTAGGAATTGATGCAAGGGCCTGCAGTCAGAAAAGTCCAATCTTTCACAGAAAAAAAGTAAGGTTGTGTCCTTAGGTGGACTCTTAGCACTTACTTTATGTTCTTTAATGGAATGTATCAGTTGAGTATGATTTTTATCTTTTTTTTATTTCATTTAAAAAAATATTATCTGCTTTTCTTTATGATCTTGGGCTTTATTGTAAAATTTACTCTCCATTCTTATAATTAGATCAAACTTTGCCATCTCTATATACTTTTTGGCATGACAGGTTTGAAGCCCGTTTTCTAAAATGATTCTTTAGCTGAATCTATACTTTGTGTATTTTGTGTGTTGCAACAAAACATCTGTTCAGCTTCCTTGGCAACAATGTGCAGAGCACAGACTGAGTTTAATTATTTCCATCTTGTATCAAGCAAGACTTGCTAGAAGTTCTCTTTCCTAGTTTTGTTTCTAAGAAAGGCTCCTTCCCTAAATGAAATGACTAGTGAATTAGGAAGGGAAATTCATAGAATCATAGAATGGTTAGAGTTGGAAGGGACCTTAAAGATCATCAAGTTCCATCCCCCATGCCATGGCTGGGGACCCCTCCTACTACAGCAGGTTGTTCAAAGCCCCATCCAGCCTGGTCTTAAACACTTCCAGGGATGGGGCAGCCACAACTTCCCTGGGCAGCCTGTTCCAGTGCCTCACTGCCGTCAAAGAAAAGAATTTCTTCCTAATATCTATTCTAAATCTTCCCTCTTCCTATTTCAAACCGTTACCCCTCGTCCTGTCACTAGACTTCCTGACAAAGAGTCCCTCCCCAGCTCTCCTGTAGGCTCCCTTCAGATACTGGAAGGCTGCTATCAGGTCTCCCCGGAGCCTTCTCTTCTCCAGGCTGAACAGGCTGCCTTCATAGGAGAGGTGCTCCATCCCTCCAGTCATCTTCATGGCCCTCCACTGAACTCCTTCCAATAGGTCCATGTCCTTTCTATGTTNGCAATTCATAGCACATTCTTTGCATTCATCTCTTTCTTTACTGCAATACGTTAATCCTTAGTTTTTCCCTGAAGCAATACCCAATTCATATAATTTTTGTATATACAGTAAAATCTTTTGAGCCATTATTTGGAAACAACTATGAATTGCAGAAATGCTTGTGATCGAGAAGATCACTTGGGGAGTAAAATAATCAAAATACAGTTTTATTAAAAACAGATTGTATCACTGTATACAGAAACATAAAATCACTGTAGCTTTACTACTTGTCGTGGTTCTGAGCAAATCAGAACCGAAGGACAGATAGCCCTCCCCCCCCC